>PPHD01001642.1:6405-41226 GCA_002909625.1 Bambusicola thoracicus | reverse complement strand
TGTAATGTTCTCTGTATCAAGTATATCCCATTTATAAGTAAAAGGAACCCCCTCAGCTCAAAGCTTTGCATCCTTCTTCTCTAAGAGTCAAGCCTGATTCGCCTTCACTTGAGTAATCCACAATGAAAGTACTGTGAGCAGGCCTTTCTCCTCACCTACACCTGCCATCCCCAGAGCTCTCCCTTTATTCAGAAATCTTACCTAAATCGTTTTGGCATTGTATTCTTAGCTAAATAGGTTATTACATACCATATATAACATCTATTAGATTTTTTTTTTTATTAAAAATAACAATAGAATGGCATGTATATATTCTAACCCAAACTACAAAGAGAGATTAGTTGGCAGAACAAGAACAGGTGAAATTCCTTTGTGCCAAACAGTGCACATCTGCACTGGAAACAAATTATACTTCTCACACTTCACTTTATCTGAGATTAAGCTACATAAATTTAGGAAAATGAGATGGAGATCACAGTGGAAAGCCAAATTAAAGGAATACTGCTTGGACAGCAGAACAGAATGCAAAACATTAAGCCATTTAATAGATAAAATGGTATCCTTCATCTTTAAATCAGGATTGAGGTAAAAAAAAAAAAAACAAGTGCATCCCAATGGGCTTGGCACTTAATTCCGTTCCTCACAGTTTTACAGTATCAAAATGGAAGAGTTCGCTGCCTTCACTGAGTGGTTTTGAAAATGCTTTGAGACTTAGGAAGTGCCAAAGGTTAGAAACATACTCTTCAGTTTCTCCCAGTTGCATCCAAGTTTGACTGGAGTTCTTAGGAACACTAACTTCTCTTCAGGTTTCTGCAGTTCCTAACAAAGTGTTTCCAATGTTTCACACTCAGAACTTAATATAGCCTCTCTAAAAACTTTTCCCAACTGCACTAAGAGATGGATGTGCTTAACTGAGATCCCAGTGTATGCACGTATGCAGCAGAACCAGCAAGCAGGTTAATTTACCATGTAATTCAGACTTCTCCCTGAAAGCGGCTTGGCTTCTATCATGAAGAGATGGCCTGGAGGAAGGAGGTGTTCATCTCCACCCATATGCCTACACTTGTTGCTCACATTTTTACGTCTAAGTACATATAAGTACACATAAGCACTGAGTATCCATTGAAGGAGCTAACTGTTAGCAGCTTAGTCTGAAAGAAAATTGCCTTGAAAATGTATTTCATTCTAATTTTTTGCAGGATTAAGTTGCATAGCTTATGGTTTTCCATCCATGTATTTCTTTTAACAAAATATTGAAAATTCATTTTCCAACCCATTAAAGAAGCCTCCATACTCTCACTCTATCCTTAGTCACTGCACTGAGGCTCAAGTTCCTGGTTTCTTTGTTCTCCTCCCAGCCCCCAAAGAGAGAGTATAAGAGTAAGAATGTAAGAGTTGGTATGACGTATGTATGGCAAGAGAAACAGGAATAGCAATTTCCAAGAGAATCTCCCCATTCTATCCTCTTTCACTGAGCATACTGACTGTTCGTACACAGAAAAGACAAGTTTCTAAGTTTTGGCTTAGAACAGACTTTCATTAAGAATAGCAACAAGAACACTTACTTTATTTAAATATGAGTTTTTCCTGATTTTTGTATTAATAAATTATTACTATAATTTATATTATTAAAAATAAACTGTATTTCATGTCTACTTTTAAGTATCTGATCTCATTCAAGGAAAATCTTCCAGCCATGTTTCTTAGTTGGTAAGGAACTGATTCTCTTCAAGTTACGTGCACCAGCGTGCACATCTATTTCAAGCTGTTCTGCTACGCCAATTTTGAAGTACCACATAACCCTCCTGAAAATACCAATTTTAAAGATGAATTGCACTGAAAAGTGCAAAAGAGGCATTTTCTGAAAATTACTTCTACAGATTAATTTCTTGAAAACTGCAATAGTCCCCCACAGATCTGGCAGGTTACATTTATTCCAGATCGTTTCATCTTTGCCCTCGTTGTAGCATGTGCAACAATAACACCAAGCTATTTCTGAGTCCTTCAGATGGATATTGTGGCTTGAAGGTGACCTCAGAAGCGTACGCACTTGTTCTTACTGCAGCATTTTGAACAACTGAGTTTATAAGGCTTGGTAAAGAGAACGAGGCGTTCATTGCTCAGAAGTTCTGAGATCACCAACTTCAAAAACGCCATTGGTAAATTTGTATACAACCTTAGCCATGCTTTACATTGACATCTTCTATTAGAAATCAAAATTCATTTTTACTGCAATAAGAGAAAGGCTATTTTAGGTGACAAACCTAACATCTGTTTTGTTTGCAGTCCGAATACAACTAAAGGGAAAGTCACCTCATGGGGATTTCTAGGCATTTTACTTCAAAGTAGTAATAAATATCTCATTCTTTTCTTCTCTTACAGGAAGGAGAGAAACGTTGAGAAGTCATTTGGCAAATGGTTTAGTTTTTCCTTTGCCTCCACATCACTCCTATTTAAAGTACCTAACCCCCACATTCATACTCACTTGTGCAGTGAATCATGGATACATTTTTAATCACCAGATGGCTACAAACATAAGTAAAAAAAGAAACCAAGCTGGAATAGACACAGTAAAGATCTGGAAAATGCAACATACAGGGAAAAGGAAGAGGAGGCATAAAACAGTCCATGAAGAAAAGTCACACTGGAGTTTCAGGGCCCTTAAGCAACTGACCTGTATTTTAATCAGATCACTCCATTCAAGAAACGCTAACAACAAATCAAACCCTTTCAGTGCCAACAGGCTTTTTCCTCTCCCTCCCAACAAACAATGCTGGCAAGTGAGCACCAGTCAGTGGGGCTGGGAAGGTGCTATCATGCTATCTGTTAAGCATCTGCACAGCTGCACCGAAAAACCTAATATAGCAGTATTCCCTTTAGAACCAAGAGCTCTTATCAACAGATTACCACACAACACGTTACAAATGCCCAGTAGATTTTATTTCCCATTAAAAAAAAGCAAAAGGGCAAACAGCTGTGCAACTAAGAGAAACGAAAGTGTCCAAGAGCGGGTGTTTGACAGAGCTTCCTTCTCCCTCCAGCAGCCTTCGCCGAACATAGGACGGGGGACACGAGGACCGGGGCGACTCCTTCCATCTCCCCGCGGCGTGCGGAGTCACAGCGAGGCCGGGGCCGGCGGACAGGGCGCCGGGTTAGGACTCGTCGGGCTTGTCGGCCGGAGGCCCGCAGGGCTGCAGCATCTTCTCCATGAGGTTGAAGCGGACGCGCGCCTTGCTCTCATTCTCGGCGATGGCGAAGTAGTTGAGCAAGTCAAAGTGGCCCATGTAGGAGCAGTACGAGTCGCGGTGCTGGTTCACCAGCCACTCCCACTTGGTGGTGTCGGCGTGGCCCGTCCCGATGTACTTGGACTGGAGGTGCTCCAGCTGGCTGTGGATGGTGTAGCGGTCCGTCATGATGCCGCCCCGTCAGGTCAAATGGCGGCCGGAAGTGACGCCACGAGACGGCGGACACCTTTTCCGCTCCCGTAAACCGAGAGCGGAAGGGATTTCACCGAATGTCCCGGCCGGGTGGGGGCAGCGCGCATGCGCACACTTAAAGGTATGCCGGGAGGTGTAGTCCTGGGCCGGGCGGCGCTGGGATGGAGCCGAGTGCCTTGTACCGGGGCTTCGGGGGGTCCGAGACGGGCTGGGAGGGACCCAGAGCCCGGCCAGCGTCCCGGCTGCGGAGCAACGCGGCAGACTAAACAACTGTGCCATTAGGGGGACCCTCAGAGTCTGCTGTCAGTCTCCCTGAGATTAATAATTATTAATACCTTATGAAATAACTTCTTAAGAATTACTCTGACTCAGCAATGTAGTAGTGAGCCAGGCAAGGATTTGACTGCAGGCCAAGGTCTGTACTACGTGTTATTCTGAAAGGTGTGCTTGTGGACCTGGTATTCCCAAGCCAGGCACAAGGCTGAGTCTCCCTGAAGCCAGCACCAAAGCCTCAAGTTAATCCCTAAAGGAAAAGCACAGCATAAGCGTTATAAATGCTGCTAAATTCACCCATCTGAGGATCATGTGAGCACTTGCTAGCATATCCGGCCACGAGCTACCTAGATATTATCTTAGTATCCATGTAAGTTATGTAGATATTAGGGAAAAAATCTCCAAAACAGTGGTAAGGCAGTGGCACGGGCTGCCCAGGGAGATGGTGGGGTCACCAGCCATGGAGGTGTTCAAGAACCGTGTGGATGTGGCACTGAGGGACATGGTCAGTGATACAGTAGGTATGAGCTGATGGCTGGACTTGATCTTAGTGGTCTTTTCCAATCTTAATGATCCTGTAACTATAATGGGGCTTTGGGAACAAAACCTGAGCATCTCCATTGATCAGGAAATGCCAGAAAGCAAAATTAATGGAGCGTCTCCTAAAGCTCATGTTTCCCTGCTCCTGGCATCATCTCTGTATAGATTACATCTTATTTTGCTTTTAAACAAGTGACACGAGAAGTCTGACTCTGAAGGAAGAGGGCTCTCACAAAAATAGTCATGTGGTGCTAACACTGTCATCAGCCCTTAGCTTAAAGGGCAGCACTGCACTTTTGTGATAACTTCATTGCAGGAGCTCCTTATTGAGAGATGCTCAATAAGTGCACCGAATTTGAGGGTCCCCTCAAAAGAAATATTTTGGTAAGGGTAATTCAGCTACAGTTAGCTGCATAAAGGTACTATGGGTCCCATTCTGTTTCCTTTATGAGAAGCAGAGCTTTTACTTTTCCCCAGGGAAACTTTTCAGCTGAGCAGGCACAAGGATACATTTAAGTCAAAATCAAATTTTGCCACTGGAAAAGATTTTTTTTTTCTTTTGTTGATGCAGGCAATATTTCATGTGGATATTAAACTCCTGAGCAGATATTAAAATAAATTATAATTTGTATCACCTATCTAACTTGGTCAAAGCTGAGACTGAAATAAATTCTATTATTCATCTAATAAGTAGTCTTTCTTCTCTAGCTCTCTTCAAGAGAGCTGTTTAAACATTCATGTTAAATTTAAGAAGTGTGGAACAATACATGCTTTCATATGGCAGTGCTGACTTTAATTACTTGCTTTACAATAGGAAAGACGCGTAGCCAGAATTTGCTGATAGGACACTTCAAGCTATTCCTTGCTTTCCTTCTGAATGCTGTGCAGTCCAAAGAAACCCACAGAAATCTAATCCAGATGATTCGAGGCCCCTTCTTTACAAATGAGCATCTTATGAAGCCAAGGCCATGGAAAGCAGTGTCAAAGCAATAAAGCAATATCCTAAACTGTTTATACCTTTTATTGCAATGAACTAAATGAGGGCTATAAGTTTTGTTTCGCTTTGTTTTTATGAGGATCTACAGAGCCGTTATTAAGGCTTACTTAGCAGGAAGCAGTTTTACACAGCTGGATACAGCAATTGCATTCTGTAGCTGCTTCCAGAGAGACCGAGGGGGAAAAAAGAAAGAAGTAAAACAGCACTCCTGCAGAAAAAGGCAGAGGTTTCCCACTTCTGGAACTCTGAAAAAGCTGTCTGTGATTTATATATTTTAAAAAACCGGGCCAAAGGCTATCAGGAAGGAAACTCACCAATGTAACAAAAAATAAGAAGTGGGGTATATTCTTAGAGGCTATCCTCTGTCAGACGGTAGAGGGTGCAAGTTGGTTTTATTTTCCTGAAGAAAAAATAATGTTAAACAAATGTAAAAATTCTGGGGAAGTCACATTAAGCACTTGAGATACTGACTATGATAGGAAGACTGAGCAATTTAGATACTCGATAGGACTTCAGAGAGGTAATTTAAGGAAACTATGTTTCAGATGTCTACTCCAAGCCTTCTAGTGTAAGCGGCCTCTTGTTTCATCTTGGAATTGTTTGTACACAGCTCTGTAGTTTATAGCTTAGAGTCACAGAATCATAGAATGGCCTGGGTTGAAAAGGACCACAATGATCACCTAGTTTCAACCTCCTCCTATGTGCAGGGCTGCCAACCACCAGACCAGGCTGCCCAGAGCCACATCCAGCCTGGCCTGGAATACCTCCAGGGATGGGGCATCCACAACCTCTCTGGGCAACCTTTTCCAGTGCGTCACTACCATCTGCGTGAAAAACTTCCTCCTAACATCTAACATAAACCTCCCCTGTCTCCGTTTATTTATATAAAGGTTTATTTTACTAGAATAAACATCACTGAGACACTTGAGAGCCAACTGTTTTGTGGTGAAGGGAGTTACTGTGTGACGATATATAGAAGGATGTGGGAAAATGTACTTAAAATGTGGAAAAGCTTTCATTTGTTTTTTAAAATTGTATCTTTATAAAGAGTGGGACTGTATGAAGGACACTACCATTTGATAGATGTTCAGAGACAACATAATGACATATAGGGATGACCTCTGTGTTGCTTTCAAACTGTCACCGTAAGAACTCTAAGCTGGGAGATGTACTGATTAAAAGAATCCATTCTTGGAATAGAAAGATGCCCAGGAGCTTATCCATCTCTTGCAGGAGTTCGTGGATCAGTAGCTGCATTAAACAAAACAAACATCAGAATTCTAGTTTAAAAAAAAAAAATCCTGGAAAGGAAATTTAAACCTGAACTTTTCATCAACCTTGAAAGTGGGACAGATTAAGACGCTGAATTAAAACATGCAGAACTCTGGGAAAATATGCACAAAAATGTCATTGTATTGGCTTTGATCAAAAACACCTCTGTGAATACAATACAACCAGAACCAGGAAGAAAAAAAATAGGTAAAATTATTAGTCAACAGGCAAGTAACAAGTATTTATAAGCAACTCTCCAAATTCAGTGTTCAGCCAAAAAGAGGTGTATATGCATGCACAGATGTGGAGTTATAAATAGAGAATTATTACTGAGTTCTAACATGCTTGTGTGGTTGATGTTTCTGAATAATTCGGCATTCGAGGAGGTTTGGAAGTTTTCACACTGAATACTATTAAATATAATTATCAAAATATTTTGCATTTGTCTGACCCCCGTCAATAAATATTCTAGAGTTCTAAACAACAGAAGCTTACCTATGGGAATCACAGAAAGGCATTGGTTTTAAGGCAGAAATTATCTTTTTGGCGATAAAAGCCCTCTCAATTGAAGCCAACTTTGATACGGTCTGGAATCCAGGAGTAGGTGGTGAGTGAAGCGGCCGCTGGGTGTCAGAGCTGTACCTGCAGCAACTCGTTGCATGGGAGCTGTGAGTTTCCACTACAAAATCAAAAGGAATAGAGTAGATGAGGCAGATGTGCCAACAGAGGGTGGTAGTGACCGTCCCCTTCAAGGTATAACCGGGTTTTCACATTTCCTTCAGACTCCTTGGCTGAAAGAGTAAAGACATAGCTGCCCCTCCAAAAAGGGAAAAGGATTACTGCAACAAATGCCCACACAGGTGATGAAATGAAGTAAAGGATGTCATATTCTTTTCTGAGAAATTCCTCTATTCATCACTGTATGCATTTATCCTACAAGTTCAGAGCAAAGACTGTGTTTGAAGTTGTGGTAGCCTAGAAAGAATGAAGATGTCTTGTGACAGAGATTAAATAAGGGCAACAAATTAATGTATTGGTGTGGGAAATGATATTTCTTCTGAAATATGTTGCTTCTACTGCAACAGGATTCTTAAATCCTTACTTACAGAGCTCACATCACCAATGAGCAATTTTAGGCCGCAGAAATTATCTGCCCTGGGTTGCGTGTTCTTGCTGTGCATGTGTGTTTCTTTTCCTCAGATTCCCTGTGTCATCGCATACACCGTGCAATCTTTTTTGCAGTGCATGCAGTTTGTCAAGTGTTGTCATAGCCTACAAACATAAACAGCCTCGGGAAATGCTTCTTTTGGCCCTGTAACAGGTGGAAGATCTTTTCACTGTTCTTTCTCAGAGGTCCCTTTTCCATAAGCACGTATCTTTCTTCACATTGTCTTGCGTAAGCTCCTCTAATTTATTCCCCTCACTGTCATAACTGTGGTTCTGCTCCAGTGCAAGAATAATGCCTTAATGCTGTGACTACTTGCAGGCTTTGGGAGTGATCCTGAGATGGGGGAAATGCAGTCACTGGAAGCACTGTTGAATTTTAAACATTCACCTCTAGACCAAACACTAGAAAACGTGTTTTGCCGTTGCTTTAAAAGCATGAATTTACGGCGTGGATATACCCAAATATCTGAAAGCTGCTTTTAGGGTTGTGCTGCTGATTCTTAGCCAAGGAGAAGAACAGGAAGTAAGCAATAGGAAAAGAAGTAATACTGTGTATCCTGCAATTCAAGCAGACACTTCAAACTGTGCGTCAGCGCTCTGGAGAAGAAAATCATACTTTAAATCAGCCTGCAACAGTTCTTTCTTTTGTCAGATACAAAATTCGCTGCTGAAAAATCATCTTGTCCTGAGGTTCAGGAGAAGTTGCATTTAGTACTGGGCAGCACCATGCTCAGTCTTTGATATGCTGTGTCTGGAGTTGGGACAGGAGGCTTTTGTACTGAGTGCTTTGCAACACATTGGAAATTAAATGCAGAAATGAAAATCCTAAACTTCTTTTAGTGTCAATTTCAGAACTTGTAGATTATTTTTGTTTTGTTTTCTTTGCATTATATCCTTATGCAAAACTCCTTGAAGTATTTCTGAAATAATATGTTCTAGAGCACATTGATGATACAATCTAAAAGTCTTGATAACGTGACCTGATGCTACACACGAGACTCTTTACTATCAAACTGAGCAGATGTGTGACCTTCCTTCAGGGTCCCTTGCCTGGGAGCAGCTTACAGAATGCAGAGTTTCAGCACTGCACTGCTTGCTTGTGAATGGTAGCATATCACTGTACTCCTGCATACGTCTGAGTAACAGCTGCATGCCTTAGGTCTGCCCTACAGTTCAATTATCTGAATTCAGAAGTTAAAAGCCATTTCCTAGTGTGGTGTAGGAGCACCTTAAAAGTAGAGCCACAGTAGGTGTCATTAGCACAGTGCTTATGGGTGGGACTCTGAAATACCACAAGCTGATAAATGTGGAGCACTGCTACCAGGAGCACGTCTGGGCTCCGGGACAGTCAGTGATCGCTTGCTATTTTAGAGGGAAAATTTGTTTTCTAAAGCCATCGCTTAAGAAGATAAAAATCCCCCCACTAATATGAGCCCACTTCAAGCTGAATATAGAGCTTGTAGTGTGTCGGGTGAATAGAAATTGCTTGTGTCCATGTGCGTTTTTGTAGTGGAGAAGGATTGTTCTTTTCATGCACTTTGAAATAAAATGAATTGATAATAGTAAATGCAACAAAACTAGAAAAGACTGCAAGACTATCCAAGATGCAGCTGTACTCGGACCAATTTTTTCTCTGCCTTTGCTTCATTCATTCCACATAAATTGTCACAGCTCACGCAATTAATAATTGTGTTCAATAAGGTATGCAAGAGTAGGAGTGATGAAAGACAAATCTTTAAATAAGCCCTAGAGAAGATACCAGAAATTCCTGTGAGCTTAAATTAGAAGAAATTGATTTGACCGTTGAGTAGCTTTGTGTATCACATTACTATCTTCCTCCAATGCGTAGGGTAGAATTAAGGACATAGGAGGTGATTCTCCTTTTCTAAGTTTGACTCTTGACACTGATCAGTACAGCTCTTATTTTTTTATTTACCATGTAAATACCATGCCTTAAATACACTGATTTCTTCAGAACAGTACTTAAACATGTTCTCTGTGAAGAAGCCTGTCTGTAACTAGTTTTATTTTTCTCATTTCAGCTCCCCCCAGCACACACGCACACATTTCACCCCTCTCTCTGCAGTAAGCATGGAAAACATCAGTGTCGTAAACCTTGTCTCGACAGAACTCCAGCATGTGTGCAAGGGTAAAGCTCAACTGCTTATGCACAACTAAGAGTCACTAAGGGTGAAAAATAACAGCAGGAGAAGCATGGAGACAGCGGCATCAGGGAGTCATCCACTAATCTGTCTGATGCTGGCAGAGGGTACTGTAGTAGTTCCTGCTAAGAGATGCCAGTCTGTGGGTTGCTCATGTAGCAGACACCAAAGGAGAGGGGGGAGGGGAAGCAGTACTGGCTGTTTGGGAAATTAATGCTATTACAGAAGAAAGAATTTAACCGTTCCTTCCTTGTATCTCTAGGAAGAGGCAAGCCTGTAACTGTCAGCTAACCACTTATTTCTCAACTTCCTCACATGAAAGAAGAAATGGGCACAACCCTCTTGCATTTAGTACAAAAGAATAGCTTCAGTTGTCACTAATAATGCAATGTAATGCATCCCACTTTCAGCTTTATCAAAATATTGTTTTTAATTACATTTAAGGCATACAGAACAGAATTTTTCACCATGAAAAAACGCACTTGTTCAAAGAACATAAGATAAATGTCTTCCTGCTCGCAGGTTTACTTCCTGGGAATATCTTGTTTGTCAGACGCTGAACAGTTTGGAATGCACCAGACCCTGAGATGATAAAAAAAGTAAATTCAGATTGTTAAGACTTGGCAAGAAATAAGCCACTGAAAGGAAGAGAGTTATAATCAAGATTGGGCAAGATTCATAATGTATGATGATAGCCATCACACCCATACATTTTGGCATGTGATTTAAGAGCATGAGGGAGAACTGTTGATTTTGGAAAGCAAACATATGCAAGGAGTGCATCAGAAAGATTTTATCTGTTTTAGATGTAGTCATTCTCCACACCTCAGCATCATGCAGACTGAGAACTGGACAAAATCCAAACTGCTGAACAAAGTACCATCAGAGCCCTCAGAGTACCAGGCCCTCAGAAATCACCTGAACCTGCAAACTTTTAAGTGAGCTTTTAGAACCGTCGGGGATTATGTTGATGTTTGTTTGTGGGGTTTTTTGTTTGTTTGTTTGCTTGCTTGCTTTGTTTTGTTGCATTTTTAGATTCTGTATTTCGCCTTGCTTGTATTTGCTTTTCTCTGTAAGCGTTAGAAAATGTTTATTTTCATGATGTTTGAAAGTACTTATTTTTAGAGAATTATAGCTGTACTTTTCATGTATTCAAGTGACTGCAGGGACAGAGGCTCTAAGAAAAGTGGCAGTCGTGAAAGCTGTCAGCACTGAGGGTATGATCTGGGACTCAACAGGACGTGCATCAGTCATACAGAGGACTGCTGATACAGCAGTCATGAAGAACAGCATTTCGACACAGGTACTCCATCCACCTGTGTATTGAAACTCATTTTTGATGTCTTGGAAAAGCCTCTTGTTTGAAATTATAACGTTTGCAACCATACATTTCTGATCCCTTTTCCTTGTCTCCTTCAGCCTCTTGGCTGACGTAGCTTGACTACGAACTCCTCTTGGGTAACACATTCTCACAGTGTTTGCACTGTAATTCACCCACTGGGGCCTCATTCACATCCTTGTTGTGGGATTATTATAACAACTAATGTAGCTGCTGGTGAAGTTTGCCTCTGGGCATGAGTGTAAAGATACCTTTTTTTGAACAACAGTAATGGTATATATATTCCTTACAGGTAGAGAGGGGAAGTGCAATCTACCCACTTTGTTCTTTGCTTTCATCTCCAAATAAAGCCTAACTTTCTCTTTACTAGACATTAAGGATTAGATATTTCAACTGTGAAGACGACTGGCAACAATCATTCATACCTGCCACCTCCAAAGGATCAAATGTGAGAGGTAAGGATACATAGGTAAGAAAAGGCTGTTAACTTAGATGTGCCAATAAAAAAGTCCTCCCTCCAAGACGAGGATGAAGGAGCAATTCCCACGCCAATGTGTGTATGTGTTTGTGACTGCCTTTAACTGGCATGACAACTCAATCCGTGTGACAATAAACCATAGGAAAGTATTTCCAACCCTTGAAAAAAAAAAAAAAAAGGTAAAGATAATGAAGTAATTCATTCTAGACTACAATAGCAATTACAACAAGTTTCCAGTTGATTTTTATGAACAAGGGATGAACACGCACCAGTAGCAACAGAAAACGCTATGGGCAAGAAAATCTAATCTCTTTTAGTACAGGACTGTGAGCACCACTCAGTGTAATCCCATGGCAGCTTTTTGTTCCCTCGTGTAGTTAGTTTCCTGTGTGAAGATGAGCTGAACATTATTCTATTTTAAAATGTATTTATTCTATCTCGCATAGGTAAGGACATGCAGAATAAGGGCTAAATTTATCACAGTGGGAAGGGCTGCTTCAACTGACTGCTGCAGGATGGATTGGTCTCCTCAGTGGAGAAGAGCCGTGGAGATGCTGAGTCACAAACTTGCCTGCATAATTGGAAGGGTGAAACAAGTCTGGTGAGTGACTCAATTTGCAATTTGATACCAGACTCATTCCCACATGCACCTGTATTTTGGAATAGCAAGGGCAGGTAATTACAGTTTGAATCATTTCAGTGGCACCCATGGAATTTCTGCTTCAGAAAACTCTTCTGCTCAATTTCTGTTCCATAATCCCCGACGTCCAGTTGAGCACTTACTACTCAACCCCAGGGAAATACATCTGTGTTTTCCTTTACATCTAAAACCAATCAACAATAGTTTTCTCACTGATCCTCAAGAAGAGCTTAAGGGGAAAAACAAACAACAACAACAGCAAAAAAAAACCTCAGTATTTGCAACTTTTTAAAGAAACAATTACACCCTATTTAAAGTGCTCAATAATAAACTGCTTTCAGTGGTACCTTGGGCTTAGAAAAGAAGATGAATCTTCTGTGCATATGTAATATTCAGAAACAGTGGCATAGAAATCATAAGCCAAACATTTTCTTGCAGATAAAGGTATTTATTTCTACTGCTTTGAGGAAGGAGAAAAAGTTGGCCTTCCAGCTCAGACCTGGTGCTCAAGAGGAATTAGAAAGCACTCTGCATTGAGAGATTGTTTGCCCGATGCTCTGTCAACCAAAGAAACAGAAACATGTAACTGTGCCTTAAGAGAAAGCAAACTATACATCCAGAATAAAAATAGCGTTGAGGACAGTAATTTACTTTATGGATGTCACTGTTTCCTTTATAAAACATATTAGGAAGTGTAATAGTCTTTCATGTGGGATCTTTATTGTATCCTACAAGCACTAACTCTTGATAGCTGTGCTAAGAAGGAAAAATAAAACTGGAGCAATGAACGGGCTAGAAACTGACATAAGCTACAGTGACACCGCCTGCCAGGCGTGCCATGGCAGCAGGGCAGGGCTCTTGCAGGCCTGCAAGTGCTCAGCACTCCACTGCAGTCCACCACTCCTTGCACATCTTCCCCTGACTCAGTACACTGCATCTAGGTGAGACTCATTTCTGACTGTGGCTGTTTGTTTGGGGTAAGTTAGCCCTTTGGAAAATTTCATTGTCAGTTAAGTTTCTGTTTCCTCCCACATTCTTGAGCGGAGCCTGCTGAGCCCACACGCATGCTGACACATTTCTCACCCTGCTCACACTGCAAGATGAGCTTCTCTGACATCCACATGTTGATTTGCATGAAGAGTCCCGGGTTCAACGCCACTAAGTTCTATCACCTTTATAGCAAATCTGATAATTGTCGCTGTCTTACTCAAATCAAAACAAAACTCTGTTGGGGTGGGCCAAGGAGTGCGGTGCATCTGAGAACGCTTTCTAAGTGCTTCTACCAGTGTGCTCCATACAAACAACACCTTGCATGTGCAGGCTCTTTGCAGAGCACTGTCGCAAGTCAAAGGTTGCCTTGTTCAACTCATTTCTTAGTTTTCTCCTGAAAGTTGTTAACAGCTTGTGAAAGAAACAAAGTTGAGGCTTAGAAAGGCCTTTGATAGCAGCTCTTTTCTAAGGAATGAAGGCACTGTGGTATAAAACATCTATGATAGATGGATGGAAGTAAGGGCCATGGATTGCTACCCCATCTCTGGGTGTGAGCCCATCCTTCTCAAGGTTAGGGGCACTCTGGATCAGCCCCCAGGAAGGTGAGACAGTCACAAGCGTGGTCGTGATTTGCCGTGTGCAAGTACCTGAATTCCAGGCGATGGTTTGGGTGTGTCTCTAGGATCTGGAAGGCATTTCATCAAAAATAGATGTTGGAACTGCCAAAGCCAGCTGCCAGAGCATTTGAATAATTAATTTCAGTTTGCTTTCTGGCTCTTGTCTTAAGGGCTTTGACTAGAGGACATGCACAGTCTCTTCACTCACATGGACACAACTGCTGTGTTTTTATTCTCCTTTATATCAGTATAAATGCAGGCAACAGCGTATCCTCCATCCCACATTTTCTGTGTTTTTTTATATTGGGCCTGACTCTGTCCCCTTTGATGGTCAAACTTCCATTGACTTCATTCAAAGAAGAATTAGGCAATTGCTTTTTACTGGCACAGGCTTTGTATTAAGTAACACACAGTATTTTCTATGCCAACAGCATAGTATTCTTATCTGAGAAATTATTTAAGAGAGAGAAGTAGAAAGATGACTGTATGGAGGCATAAGCCTGACGAGAAGAATACTTCTACAGGAAAAAAGGCAAAGATGTGAAAAGACACGTAATCTTTTTGCGAAAGGAGAAGTCTAGCACTCGGGGGAATTTGGATGCAACTTCCAGTTAGATTAAGGCTTTCTGTACTCCTGCAGGCATCCTGACGCTTTCTGTGATTTCTTTCCCATCTGTAATATATGGGTAACCATATACGTAGAAGTATTTTTAAAGTAATTGCTTGCAAATTGCTTTAGAGAGCCTGAAGTGGAACATGGTTAAAAAATGCAATGCGATATTTCTTATCACATTAATTGAAAATCTAGTTTAGTCCATCAGCTTAATTTGTCACTAATGTCACATGTATGGCAAGGCTTCTAAGATTATTTAGCAATCACCTTGCAAGTGAAAGTGTTACATTCAAGAACTGGCATGTCTATCTCCTTTCATCTTCAGAGAATAAGGATCTGAAAATTCCCACATAGTACAGGTTTGAAGGCTGATGGGCATATTACTCTGCGTGTCAGATAAACTGGAGAGTGCTTGTTTGCACCTGTTCAATCTGTATTTATGACTTGTAATGTACGGCAAACAGTTGTTAAACTTTTAAGCTGCCTGTTAATATTCTTTGACCAAGACATGGACAGCTTAGCTCATGGATACACCTCAGCCATTTCGCAATGTATGCAGCCAGGCCACCATTTTATGTCTTGCCCTGTTAGAACTCTTCCTGAACCTGCAGCAGACTCTCTGGGCCATGTAGCACCATAGCAATAGGGAAGGCTATTTAACTACTAGCTCTTTCCCAAGAGTAAGCAAAATGTAAGACATCAAAAAGACCATTACTAAAGCAGAGCCATGTAGGTAAGGAAATGACCTTAAGAAAACTGCATATTCCAAGGTATCTGGAGATGGAAACATAGGGAATTTGTCTTCTCTGTGCATCTTTTGGCTCTCCATATCTGCTGCCAGGGGATTTAAAGGAGGGGGCTGCACAGCACCAATTGGGCAGGCAGCCTGGCTGCCTGGAGAAATGAAAGGGGAGAAAAAGCCTCTGTAAAGAAGGATTATCTTCCATGTAATTAATTTAACTGTCAGTGTACCTACAGATATGGCAAAATTTCAAATATCAGTTGGAAAATTCTCCTGTCGTATAAAAGAAACATTTGTCATCACAAATTGATGTGTCTATCTCCCGTCATCTTTACACAGCGCACACATAAAATTTGATATGCAGGTATTTGGTGTGTTATTTGGAATGGAAATCAAGTACAGATTTGCTCCTCTCCATGTATACAGAGTACTGACTACTGGTGAACTTTAAATACATTTGCTGTTGGATATTTCAGGAGATTAACTGTGTTTATCTGATTCTGAATGCTTTTGTCAAGTTATACTTCATTTTAGGTCCACACCAAATTAGTATTACAGCAGTTGTAGCTGATGTACAGTTAATACTAAATGTGAACAGTATTGTCAGTTATGGTTTATGGAGGATCTTCCTTCCCTTTCTTTCACTTACTGTGTTGAAAAAGATTTATTCTGTGAGATGGAAAGCCTATTTAACACCCTTCTTATCAACACACGTCTAGCACTGCCATTATTATCTATCAGCTTTGCCATAGAACCAATGATCATGCAGTATAATTGCATTATCATTTTCTGTGTATATTCCTTTTCAGTGTACTTCTTCTGTTAGGGGTAGTGTCTGTTGACCTCAGCCAAGGAGGAGAGTTTATTTGATTAGGCATTATACAAATGTGTATTAGATGATATATCTTCTCAGAAATAATTTTCTTATAGTAAAAAGATTTGTGAACTCACTTCTTGGGATTAAAAATGCAGCTTCCTGAACTGTATGAAGTTACTATATTTTGCAATCTAATGTAAATAACAGATTTTATGTAATTTCTCAAAACCTCACAGTGTTGTTGTAACTGTTTCTTGGCTCAAAATGATATATGCAGTTAAAATGATGCAAGCACTTTCAACCTTTGATTTGAATTTGGAGAACTGATTTAACCTACCTGAGGCCTTAGTCCTATGTTTTAATGTATTTTACTATTTTGTATTTTTATAACTATTTCAGTACATCTTAACACATTTTAATAAGATTGAGAAAATAAAATTCAAGAAGTCACACAATCCATTAACCATCTCCACTTAAAGTCAGCTCTATATAAGGAAAAGTTATTTTTATGACAGGTTTAGTGAAGCACTGGAACAAGTTGCCCAGAGACGTGGTGAATGCCCTGTTCCTGGAGACATCCACAGTCAGGCTGACAGGGCTCTGAGCAACGTGATCAAGCTGTAGGTGTCCCTGTTCATTGCAGGGGTGTTAGACTAGATGGCCTTTAAGTGTTCCTTCCAACTAAAATGATTCTGTGATAGCTGAATTATTCCTACCTATTTACCTAGCTTAAAAAAAAGTCCCACAGCCAGGATAGGTTGCTCACTGAAGTGAAAGTACAAGGAAGGGAATGGAATGGAATGTTTATGCACAGCACAGTCCTCTTCTGCTGCGGCAGCACACAACCTATACAGAGATGCTACTTGTAAGGCACATATATAAGTATATAACATGCTTCCCAGACCATATAATTCTCTAGACAGACACATTGGAGTAGAGGCTCTGTGTTCTGGTTTTGATTCATCTGTTGGGACTTGTCCACACATTTTCTCACTCAGTTGTGAACTGAGCCAGCAAAAAGGCCAGTGTCCAATGCTTTCAAAGATCTGGGGTTTAAGGGATGTATATAACAATGCCAATGTCCAGATCTATCCTGATGCTGATGTGCACAGTCAATTAACTGGAAACTAATAGTTGCTTTCTAGGAATCTATAACCATATGTTTTGGCTGCTGCAGAACCTCTCATACTTGTCATGCTTTCTGAGGTGAGAAGCCAGCAGGAACTGGCAGCCACACAAGACCCCAGCAGATTTGGTCAGGTTTCATCTTTCTGTAAGCTACCACCAAGACACCTATCAAAAAACAGTAGGTCACAAAAATAAATAAATAAATAGATAAACAAACAAATCAGTCATTAAGCTGCCCTTCTGCCATACCCACCTTCATGTATAGAGGCTGCATCTATAAAAAGAGATACTCCTTGACGGGAGCAAGCGAATCTACGGGCTCCAGTGGCATTTGTATAAGTATTTATAGCTGTTTGGTGCCCACAGAATCTATTGTCTTTACATTTCTTAACTGTAAGACCTGAAGGCTGATAACACTGGCATCCTGGAAACCTGAAATACTTGCAACAGTCTACAGACAGGTTTAAAAGATAAAATACATGCCTTCACTTTCCTCAGATAGGTATTGCAGGTTCTCTGACAAATACCTCTCTACCTTGACACACGTCATTAATTTTTAACTTTTCCCAGCTAAAACACTCCCCTGTAAAGTGTAACTGTAAAAATGACATTGTTTCATTCCATGGAAATCTGTCATGCTGTTGCTGTATCACATATAGATTGTCTATAGACTCTCCACTGTGTGAGACCTCTAGATAGCAACTTGTGCTATGAAATGTATTGCCCTTGGGCTATTCCAAGCTAGAGAGGATCCCAAGTGATTCTTCCTTTGCCTTCAGCTCACTAAAAAGCATCTTTTCATCTTAGATCTGTCACACATCACTACCATGCTAATCTTGGGTAGGTCTACTGCAGAGCATTTAGATCTAGCCACAAAGCCATTTGTGCAGCATACTTTCAGAGCCTGCATGGTGAAGAAGCACTCTGCGCCATCACTTTCTGGAGGAATATGGGTATCTTTGCTTGTTGAAAAGCACTGACAATCCAGGCCATGTAAAACCAAGCAGTTCAAACACAGAGATGTTCTATTTCATCAAAACTTGTTGGTTGTAAAAAAACCCAGCCTGTTTTCTCTGACTAACTAATTATTTTAAATGGATGCTGCAAACTGGTATGTTCTCATTTTCTGATGGTTCTCTTTGTGAATGTATGTTTAGCCTCTGCCACACTCTTACTAGGCTCTCAGCCCCTGGCTCTCCCTAGCCCCCCAGGTACTTCTCCCTTCACTCCTAATTTACAGCCTGCCCATTTTCTGGTCAGAAAATACTGTTGAGAGGAAAATGAGGAAGTACATTTTGCCGATGGGAACCTGCCCTAGAACCTGCTGTTACTGGCATTACACCCAAATCTGAGCTCCTGCTACCTGCTTCCCATCCAGGCTTTTCAATCAGTCATGTCACAAAGACTTCCTTGCCTCCGCTCTGCCAGGTAACAAAGTGCACTCTCTGTTGCTGAACCTGCTGTTAATTGAAGAGTATGTAAGCACAAAGAAGATACCTCACTCCCTTCTGATAACAGGTGTCAGAACATGTCTTTATGGAACACAGAAGCAGAGTTAAGAAATGCTTTTTGTTAGGCCAGCGGCTGTGATAGGATCCTTGCCATGCTGAGTATGTAGGACTATACCCTTGTGTTCAAAAGCCATGACAGCAACATAGACAGCCAATAGTTTACTTGATAACAAACCAAGCCTTCAGTTCATGGAAATCAGTTTTGCTCCATCGGTTTCCGTTAACTATTTTTTTTTTATGTCTACCACTAGAAAATAATTTAAGTATGCTCATTTATCAATTAGTAGCTCAGTAATTAAGATGCCATCACCTCCAGAGTCTACACAAGAGCCAGGGCTATTCCCCTTCCATCCAATCTGGCATTTAATACAATCTTAACTAGATTTGCAGCTCCTTAAGCACTTGTGTATGTGTACTGAGTCTTCAGATCCACGCATGAGAGCCAAGCTGTGGTTCACAAGGAATTCAGGGGTGTTAAGCTGAGGGCTGGCTCCACATGCCTTGCTGGCATAACTGGAGAAGAACGTTTACTCCTTTCCTAAAGGACCGAGAGAAACAGCCCTGTCATGGGGCATCCTCCACGTCTGAGTGCACCACTGTCTGCACAGCTTTCAGCAGCCCCTCCTTTTCTAACATCCTTCTTCATTCCCAGTCAAGGAGAGAAAAGGAGAGCTAAAAGGAAAAGAGCTGCAGGGCTCAATGCTGCTCTTTGCTATCCCTTGCAAATCCAAACAACTCTGTGATTTTCAGCAAAGAATTAAGCTGGATTTAGCTAGCTTGGGAGAGCCTTGACTTCTGAATTCTTGTCAGCAGCCCATTCCTCATGCAAGTGAGCAGGATCTTGCTTCATCACTGATGTTTAGTGAAGAAGCTGTTCTGTGAAGTCCCCTGCTTTTGCCAGAGACTGCAGGGACTGTGAATGGCTCAGCAGAGAACTGCTTAGGGGACATTGCTCGAGGTGGGAGTGTTGCAGCTGGAGACTTCCCAGTGAAGGCATATTATGAGAGGATTTCCTAGCATCATTCTCAGCCTTTCTGCACTCATCATGGAAACTCTTAACTCATCTGATTTCGGGACTGCTTAACAATCCATAAGGCTGAAAAGAGAAAAGCTGACATTAATATCAAGTAATCTGTCCAGGACCATGAAGCAGTAATGCAATTAATCCAGAGTGTGCAGGGTTTCATCAGACCTAATTCTAGCTTAAAAGAGGCTTATTTGGCTCATCCAGAAAAGCAAACATAAATTTTACGTGTCTGAGAATGGGTTCTGTGATGCAGAACTGAACTGGCAGCAACGTGCTCTATTTTCAGCTAAAAAAATGTCACAAATATCCATTATTAATCAACAACATTAACACCATAGCAGGTAGCAAGGCTACTTGTCCCCAGAGATAGTCTGTTGTGCTGCCCGACCCCTATTCAAGAAACGATGGGTATCACTACAGTAGTCAGTTCTGCCTTTAGCTATGTGAACAGAGTACTTCCTTTCAGAAAACTTTCACAGAATGTCTCTCATATGAGAGATGGTATAAAGTGGAAAAAAACCTACTTTGTTACTTTCGTAGCTTTGCAAATAATGCTTCTCAGGACTTGGAGAAAAATAAATTGGCAGGGCTGAAAACTCTCAGTCTCATTTATGGGTAAATCACTTTGTCTAATCACTTTCATTATTTCAGAAATTACAGAAATGAGCATAAGAAGTGCTCATAATAATAACGTTCATAAGAAATGAGCATTAAAAGTTTCTTTCTCATGATAGAGACAATCTTTACATATGGCATACCTGGTTTTGTTCCTCTTAACACTGCACAGATCCTTTTGTAGGATCCAGTAATACAGTGTAGTTAAATACTTCAGAGGCTTTATTCACCGGTGGTCATTTTTTAGTTACTTATTGATGTAGCCTAATTAGCTAGCTATTTATTGAGTTTTGCAGCCTTGACTAAGTTAAGTGAGAGAATTTACAGAAACTTTACTCACCATTTCCCTTCTCAGAGAGTTAGTAGTAATTTAACCATAATAATATCTTGCCACTAGTCAGATACTAGAGATATTTGTAACTAAAGCCTCTCCTAAAGCAGAAGATACTCACTGTTCATCCATTTGGTCTTCTGTTCCCTCCTCACAAATTGTATGGAGGATCCCAGATGTTTCTGTATGAGCATTATCTTCCTCAACAGCTTGCCAGGCCCACAACTGATCCAATAGCATTGCTTTCGCTGGAATACCACAGCTTGATTTGCCATTGCTGTTCTGTCATGGCCTTAAATTTCACCAGGGGAGGTTCAGGTTGGATATTAGGAACAATTTCTTCTTAGAAAGAGTGGTGAGGCAGTGGCAAAGGCTGCCCAGGGAGGCAGTGGAGTCACTGTCCATGGTGGTGTTCAAGAACCACGAGGATGTGGCACTGAGGGACATGGTCAGCGGTATGGTGCGGATGGGCTGACAGCTGGACTGGCGATCTTAATGGTCTTTTCCAAAATTATTGATTCGGTGATTCTAAACAGTCTTTACCCACCCAGTTACAGTAACATGCAGTTCCATTTTCAGCTCCGCCTGTATTCAGTACCATCACCCCGGAGGCCAAAGACTCCACGTGGAAAGAAGCAAGGACTGCAATCTTGGGTGTTTTACCTTTTCTCTCAGGCAGACACAGCCACTCTGTCAGACACAATTTTAATTGGTCGTTAACCATAAAACCTCAAGTATTTACCTACTGCTGAGGTGTTTTTCCTGAAATAACAGCAGCACAGAAAACAGGGAGGCGGGAAGCTCTGTATGCCTTTGCAACAGAATGCTCCATGACGGGAGTGTGCTGATGCAGTGTGAAAGAGGCTTCACTGGAACTGAGAATGGCTTTGGAAGCACAGATGTTCTTCCATCCATTACTTGGTATCATTGTCAACAACAACAAAAAAAACCCTGTGTTTTGGAGTTACCAGATTCACATTTCTTGGTTTTCTGGTGAAAGGAAGGAAAAAAAAAAGGACACATAAATAAATGGTTCTTTGAGATGCTGAAGAAAAACAAGAACTCCAGATCACAGCGGGATGCGAACAGCCTTTATAACTAATGGCACAGCTTGCTATTTTGCTAACAGTGCACATTGATAACTGTGTGGCTAAAGGGTGTGTTGCTGTTTTAATTAAAAGAAAGACTTTTAGTTTAAAGAATGATGAAGAAGGGTGTTTTTTGTTTTATCTTTTTCCGGAAAGACACCCAGTCACCGCCCAAGATTGGGCTAAGTGCGGCCCTCATTGCAGCACTGTGTGGAGCTCGCCTCCTCTCACACACTGAAAGGAAGCAGTGGTTTGATCAATGTCCCCAGCAGCCACTCCAGCAGGGTATTTCCGCGCCCACGTCCGAAGCCGGCAAGAAAGGACTACCGGTGCCCACGGGGCCGACAGCCAAGCAGGGCCACCCCGCTCCCGCCCGCGTTTCCCGTACAGATCCGCCCCCCGACGGGCGGCGGCGGGCGCTGCTATGCAAATCACCGCCTCCAGCGGCCAATGGGCGGTGAGCTGAGCCGCGGGGCGGGGCGTTCCGACGGGACCAGCAGTAGCCTCGACGGCGCGGGCTCTCTGACGGCGATTGCGGCTTCAGGCGCGGTGCGTTTGGTGTTGGAGGTGAGTGCTGCGCGGGGCGGGAGGAGGGACGGCGTCTTTCACGCTGCCGGGCTGTTCTCGGTGTCGGTAATAGGAGCCCGTGTCTCGCTCAGCATCGGGCCCGTGGGGTGTGAGGAGTGCTCTGCAGTTTGGCTTTGCCTGAGAGTAAAGGAAACGGCCCCGTGTGAGCCGAGAGGGGTGTGTGAGCTCGGCGGCAGGTTGTGGGCTGGAGACCGGAGGTGCTTGGTTCCATCTGTGGCTGTGGTCGCCTGTAAGTAAGGGGCAGAAGGGCATTGCTGGGTTGCGGGCACGATGGGAGGAACGAGGGCGTTCTCAGAACGTACCTCCTCGTCCGGTCTCAGCGCTCCAGTCTGCAGTCTTGTCCTACTGAGGAGCGTTAGTGTTGCGTGTGTCTGAGATAGCACTGGGAGCCAGTGCTGGGGAAGGAAATGGCTGGGAGTATCGCTGGCCTACAGCGCACAGTGGTGCTTCTTGTTCCTCTGCTTCAGGTGGTATTTTTGGAACCTTTTCTTTTTGTTTTAAGCTGCTGGGGCTCCACATGGAAATGTGTGGCTTTTTGAGATGAGAATGCAATTTGGAGGACGCTGGCTTCCTGTTCGTGGTGCTCTTTGCTGTCTAAACACTTGTCTGTGGGAGTGGTGAGACTACAAGAGGAGCACAGCTTTGTTCACAAGGAAAGACAAAAGGGTTAACAGCCTAAAGAAAAACCAGGTGAAACTCATCCTTACAAAAGGATGCTTTTAGACGCTCAGCACTGCTGAAGACCTTTTTCTTACCTCGTGCATCTCACTGCCTGCCTTGTATGACCACTGCTCTGAAACTGACGTTGCATGCTGAGCCGTAAGACACATGCGTATGCTGTTTTGGCTGAGGCTAAAGCCACAGGTTAACCTCTGTTGTCATAAGAGATCTTTATCCAGAAAATAAGCCTGATTAAAGAAAATCCCTCGACACGTTAAAATGCCAATGCATACTGCCCCACAGTCTTGAAGATTTGGGGTGGTGCAGGCTTAGGCTCCGTATCTGACCCCTTGTGTTGTACTGTGCACACTTTTGGGAGAGGGAAGTAAGAGAGAGCATTCTGTGAGGAAAGGCATGATGCTAACATAACTAACCTAGATCTGCTCCAAAGGAGAGATGCTCAGTGATAATAGAAAGGGAAGAGACCTTCTGGGTGGCAAGAACCACCAGGACTTCCATGGCTGCAAGGGAGCTGGCAGACCGTGGACAGGTAAAGGCATGGAGAGATTTTCAGGCACGGCCCAATCCATTCTGGGGCAGCAGAGCGGTGCCCCCAAAGCAGGCCTGCAGGGCATTCCTGTAGCCTGTTGGTGACCTCTGAGGAAGAGGGCTCCGTGATGTTCTTGTGGAGATCTGATCCCATTTTATCCTATCACAGCTTGTTCAGCGTAACTCACGTGTAAGTCAAATGGATGACACTGGAAATAAACAAATCACTATTTCTTTTTATGAACTCCTTTTGTGCTTTAGAGTGTGGTGTCTTTATGCCCCATCCCTTGAGGCACTGAAGGCCTCAGGGCCTGGTAGGTGGTAGCTCTGCCTATGGCTGGGGATTGGAACTGAATGGGCTTTAATGTCCCTTCCAACCCAAGGCATTCTGTGATTTCTCCCTGATCTTGTGCGAAGAACACGCTTATGTCCCTCTCCTCTTCCTTCAAGCTCCTGCTTTCTAAACCATTTGGAGACACTGTTCGTATCCTGTGGCTTTCCTAGCTTGATAATGGGTGCTGGATGCAATATTCCAACCAAGGCCTTACTGATACCAAGTAGGGTGCAATTGGTGCTTCCCATGCCACCTCTCTTAGAAGTGATGTGTTTTTTTTTTTTCCTTTTTTCTTTTTTTCAGTGGCTTTATATTGTGGACTCGCATTTTAGCATGTTATCTACTGTAACCCCACTGATGCTTTCCTGCTTTTAACCCTGGTATCCCCTATTCTCTATCTGTGCAGATAATTTGTTCTAAAAGTGCCGTACTCTGGATTTCCTTTTATTTTTGGTAGCACTGCTGTGACTTGCCAGGCTCATCCTACACTCTAACTGTTTGTCTTCCCCTCCGCCACCAAATGCTTGCCTCTGCCTCCTCCAAGTTCAGTGTTATCTGGAGGCTGTGAAGGCTCATGTCTGGCTCCATTATCCAAGTTGCTAATTGAAATTATGGGTAACCTCCTAGACTGACAGAAGGCCATCACAATGTTGGCATATTTGGAAACATTTGTGACAAAAGATAACTACCAAACATGAAGGTGCTTGACCAAATTAGAGCCTCTCTTATATTTTACCTGTGCCTAATCAGTGCCTTTGATTCCTCACTCATCCTTGCAGTGCAGAGGTGACAAGGCACAGTGCAGAAATCTGTGAGGTAATGCTAATTTACCCTGATAAATTTACCTCAGCCCCAGGTGCTGGCTCACCACATGCAGCCTTGCAGAGAAGCCATTTCTGGGGGCACAGCTCCAGGCCTGCCCCTGGCCATGCCATGCTGCTGGCAGGGGGGCTGCCGGGGAGTCAGCAGTATGGTTCAACTTCTGCCTTTTTGCTCTGCTGTTTTGATAGCTTCTGCTGATTGTGTCACCATCCTGCTATCTCATCTAGCCTTCTGCACGTAGTGCTCAGCACATCTCATTTAGGCCCTGTTTCTGTAGTTAATCATGGTCTCACGCGACCTGACTTTGTGAGGCTGATCATGTGTGCAGCTTCTTCTCTATCTGCTGGGCAGTAAACAAGGAAGCAAGTCTAACCGATGTGGTATAAGATTATTCTTGATTAACTTGTATCAACAAAAGCTGGGGAAAGATTGCCTGAGTACTGGTGGTACTGTACCCTCAATTACGTCTGTACCTTGTTTCAGTGTCCCTGGTACTTTGAAGAGGCCTGAGAACACCCATAGATACTGTGTAGTGACTGCTGTACTGCTGGCCAGCATGTCCTGGGGCTGAGACTTTGCCTGTGCGTGTGTGTGTGAGGATTGCTTTCTGGCTGAACCTCTTTGGTCCTATTATAGGTGTGTAGGTTTTGCAGGAGGACCCAGAACTCAGCCTCCTGTACTGCCCCATGTGAACAAACACCAATAAGACACCTCATATTAAAACACAAAGGGATTTTTTTTTCTTTAAGTTGGATACTTGATATCAGATTGTAAAACTGTAAGCTCTAAATATATGTATACTCAAAAAAGAAAAAGATGCTGTTGTGCTAATTTATAAATGCCTGTAGAACACTTTGCTCCTGACTGATGATCACATGCAACCTCATATTTCCACGCAGATGCCAGCCTAATGTCTTAATTGTGCCTAAATACCATCTGGTAGTAGCAGTGGTAGTTACGTGCGGCCTGTACCCAGTTGTTCTGCTGGGCAGACCTGTGTGAGGCTTGTTGAGGTGATTCACCAGAGCAGGATCCACCTGCAGCACTCAGTGATGGCATCACATCTCCATGTGCCGTGACTCATCATGCTCCTCAGCTGCAGTAATTGCCAGAAATGCATGGATGGCTGTCTCACTGTTTATGTTTCTGTATGACTATTTGCAAAGCCTGGGGAGGTGTAATTCATACTCTCTTGTCCCCATCCTGTTTTAACTGAAGACTTGAGCTTTGCCTATCAGAGAAGACAGGACACTCTGCAGTAGTTAGCCTGTAATATACCACATGAGAAGGAGAGCAACAGTGGGTTTTTTTTCTCTCTGTGGTAAAATGCATTCTCATGCACATAAAGCTGCTTGTAGTAGCACTCCCTTTTCAGAGGGGTTCACAGCTCATAGGTGTAAGGGTTCCAGCAGTTGTACAACATTTCAGAACCTGAAGCTGATAACCATAGGGTTTCTAGAGACCTTAGGGGGAAAAAAAAGGCTAAATTTGGGGTGTACATTAAACTTGCCTGTTTTCATTCCTTTCATACATGATGACTGTTAGTGGGAGTTAGTAGTTTTGGAGTTCAAACAGTGTGTGTGAATACTACCTTTTTTTAATGGGCTGTGTCATGAAGATGGAGATGGATCATGTCATGAAGATGGAGAAGCTTTTTTTTTGTCTACAGTGCTGGTGTAGACTGCCCTACAACCAGACGGAAACAAAGCTGGTTACAGTTGTATAGTAGTGGTATTTGTGAGGAAAAATGCCCAGAGAAGATGCTGAGAATCCATCTATCTGTGCAGGACAGAAGACATGTCAGTGGTGATCCACAGCTCCCCAGCAGAAGTGTAGACAGCCCAATAAATACTAACAGCAGGTACACGTTCAACAGGCTGTCCTCTCTGATGCCAGGATAATGTTCAATTACCATGTAAGCTGTGTAGTAGCAAGGTAAAACTTCAGATTATTTTTTTTTGCCAGTTTCTTCATAAATATCTGAAAAATGATATGCATGCTATGTGTGCAGCAACTTCCCTTGTTGGTGTCTGGAAAACCTGATAACCAGTCTCTGGGAAATACTAAAATAGTTAATTCTGCTGAATACATCTGGGAAGTAGGAGACACATTCTAGATCCCTGGATTTATAATATGCTCTGGTGCAAAAACTGAGTTACTCTGTGCTGAATACTGTAGGAGAAACCTGGGTAAGTCAAAGAAGCTCGAAAGCTATCAGCAGTCAAGCAGTTATGCCTCATTACTTTGAGNTTAGAGGTAACAATCTATTTGAATGTTAATTTTTTTTTCCCCTTATGCCTTTCTAACTAGCGTTTGTGGTATGAAAGAAAGCAAGGGAGACATGGATATTCAGATAACTGCATAAGTAGTCTACAGAGAATGAGTTCTCTCTGTTTCTCTGATTATACCAGCTTGTAATANGCATATCTATTTGAATGTTAATTTTTTTTTCCCCTTATGCCTTTCTAACTAGCGTTTGTGGTATGAAAGAAAGCAAGGGAGACATGGATATTCAGATTACTGCATAAGTAGTCTACAGAGAATGAGTTCTCTCTGTTTCTCTGATTATACCAGCTTGTAATAAATAACTTCACGTGATGTAAACAGAAGTAAACACTCCACGTAAGATTTGAAAAAAGCCTGCCCTGAGACACCTGCAGTTTTGTGCGCTCTCACTGATGTGACTGGAAGTAGGATGGGAGTATTCTGCTGTGAACAGGCGTTGACTACAATAGAAAGTAGTTGTATCTAATATTCTCTGGATAAATTTTCAACTTTGTGATGGATTTCTGTATTTTTTTTATAGCCTGTGTTATTTTCAATCCTGAACACATTTGGTGTATTTTAAAACATTACCAAATACAAGAAACTCCAGAGAAAATGGTAACTTCCTTTCAGTGAGGCTACAAAAAGATTTCAGCATGGTGACCTCTATTGTGTTTGTTAATATTGGAACAGAATATACAGATGTGATCTTAAAATAGCTCCAGAAGGCACGGCATCCTAATGGCTAGATGATGATTTTTTTTTTGGTCTTTCTTCAAGCTCTCACAGATGAGGAGCAAGAAAGAGAAGCCATTCTGACAGTGATGGAGATGATTTAGAGGTCAGGGAATTTGGTCTTGAAATATGGTTTGCATTATGCTCTGATTCAATTAGAAGCTTTTTTTTTTCTTTCTTTTTTTTTTTTGTATAGTGGAAATCCTATTGCAAACAATAATCTGTTGTCTGAGTTACTATTATCTAACCTATTATTGGAGAACAGATCCCAGAGAAAATGATTGAATCTGCTCTAAAACAGAAATACAGTTGTTCAATCTGACACTCTAACTCTGAAAAGAAAGGCTTTGGTTGTATTTACTATAAATTATTCAATTTTGTGTAGCAGTGGCACGTTATTTGCCTCACAACTGAGTGTATTAAGTGCCTACAGTCCATATGAGTTTCCGTCAATACTGTATAGTCCATTAAAAAAGTATGGAAAGTCACTGGAATGTGCTGATGTACAGCTTGGCTATTAAGTAATTCTGCCTAGGAGCAGATTGTTTCCCAATTCTTCACCACTTGTTTCTTGGGTCACATCTGTGGTGTGTCATGCAAGCAGTAGCATGTGGCATTCAGGGGTAGGATACCAGGCCAGTTGAGTCGTGGGGGCTCATACTGAAGCACCTAGTTACTTTTACCTTCCAAGGGAGTGAAGAACTACATGTAGAAATGGTTTTAAAGGGCTTGTTTTGAAGTATCTGTTGTTCCTCAAATAGGCCACTTCAACTGAAGTAAGACTCTCATCTTGTAAGGTCTTACTCAAGGATGAAACAATTACTGACTAGACTTCTGTTAACCTACAAACTGCTTTTTAGCCAGCAGCTGCCTTCTGGGAATGATGTAAAAAGAAAAAATGCTCACTGGCTTCCTTCCCAGCTGTTTGTGATGCAAATGTGGATGCTGTGCTGAACCTGCTGGTTTATTTCACCACTTGTCACCAAACTCAGTGATGTGGATGTACAAATGTTAATGCTGAGACAAATAAAGGTGTGCAACTTGTTTGCTTTTATATATTACTTTCCAGCCTTTCTTATTTCTGCTTAGAAGCAAAACATTAGCACAGCAGTGGAAATACATGCTTGTAGTGCTGCTGTGCATAACTTGCTCTTACAGCCAACGTTTGTTACTACAAATAGCTTATTTTATCAGGCATTTTATGTTACCAGTAATACAGGATTTCTGGCCTGTACATGGGGCTTTTGGGAAGCAGTTTTGTGTGGCTTTTAACTTTCAGAGGGGATTTTCTTTCCTCTCTGAAATCCCATGTCATGTGCTCTTATTGTGACAGAATAGCTTGCAAATTTCTCATGCATCATGGGAAAGTTAGTCATAGTGATTAACACCAAGAAGCAGCGTGCTAACATGAAGTGGTGAATGCTAAACATATCTCCCCTGACTGTGCTTGGTGAGTATTTGACTTCAAAGCAGTAACCTTTGCAGTCATTACCTGGCCTGTATTTCCTGTGTGCGTGTGTTTGGGTGTATACACCATGATGGGTTGCAGAAGGAACTTGATTTTTACAAGGACAGATTTACCAACCCCAAAAATACAGACAGGAATGTGCACGTTGTGGTTTGAATATACACAGTATTTTGAAATGAAATAAAAAATAAAAATAAAACTAGCAACTAATCTATTAAAACACATATGTAGAATGAAGGTATTTATATACTTGGGGCTGTTATTTCAGAGAACAGAGTGGCTGGTTCTCAAAACAATAATGTGTTAAACATATTTGAAATCAACTTGTGCTAGTAGTGTAATATTTATACCACACTCAAATTATCAGACTTTAGACCTAAGGCTGTGTAATAGAACAAAATTACACTGGAAGGAACTTTTGGAGGTCATCTAATCCAGCCACCCTCAAACCACACACAGGTAGATCAGGTTGCTGAAGCCCCGGCCAGGATGCAGATTCTAAAACTTCTTTGGGAACCTATTCCAATATTTTTGAGTTTGTGGTGTTTTTTGGTGTTGCCTGTTTTCTTTCCTCTATTTTCTGGTTCCCACGTTGGTCTGCTGCCCCTGGTGTTGTACACCTCACATTTGGTAGTTGCTGGCATCAGTAGGATCTCCCCTGAGCTTTCTGTTTTCCAGGCTGAACAATCCCAGCATTCCTGGACTCTCCTCACACAGCAGGGGCTCCAGGACCGCAAACCAACTTGGTGGCCTCTGTTGGGCTCGCTCCACGGTGTCCATATCTCTTGCAGTGCCACAGATACAGCACTCCAGATACAGACACTCAGGTGTCAGATGGGAGGGATCACTCCCCTTGACCTCTTCTGCAGCTCCTGCCCACAGTGCTGTTGGTGTCCTGTGCCACAAGGGTGCAGAGCTAATTTATGTTCAAGTTGATGTCCACCAGGACCACAAATTTCTTTTGCAGAGGTGCTTTCTAGCCAGAGATGCTCAACTTCTCCTGCTGCATGGGGCTTTTTATAAAGGAAGAGATTGCTGAGGCTATACCTAACAAATTGTGATGTACTATATATCACATGTTGGCATATGTCTGTTTTAATTACAAACAGTTCTATCAACATGTAAGTAAATGTAACCAAACTGTCCTGAGTAACAACAGCATCTGATAAAGGAGGACAACTTTTCTAAATACTGATCCATTAAGTTGCCATTTTTCAAATGGCTGATCCCCTCTGCTTTCCTATTGCTTATTTGTTTGCTCTTTTTTATCAGTTCTGTCACTGATTCTATCAAAGGAATTCTTGGACATTACTAGCCTCTTCTGGGAAGATCTGCTTCCCCTTTGTCTGAAATGGGGAAAGACTTCTGTAATGTCATTGTATTTGAGTTTGCTGTTCTCCTTATGAGAATCTTCTAAAATTTCACTTAACTGTGAATCCGTCAAAATAGCAGTCTGCAGATGTTCCAAATGAGTTCACTGTTTTGTCAGAAGACTGAAGCTTAAATGGTTGGCTTTTGGGCTCTGAGGGCATATTGCTGGCTTGTGTCCAGCTTGCCATCCACCAGTACCCCCAAGTCCTTAAGGATGTCTGCACTTCATCCTTACATTCCCCAAGACCTTACACTTGGATTTGTTGACCCTCATGAGGTTCACCTGAGCCCACTGCTAGAGCCTGTCTAGGTTTCTTTGAATGGCATCCCATCCCTCAACCATGTCAACTGCAACACACAGGTTGGCAGTAACACTGGTTATTGCATATCACCTCCCTCTCTGCTATGTGCCTTAGTATAGCTTCCAGAAGGATCTGCTCCATGATCTTCCCTGGTACTGAAGTGAGGCTGACATGTCAGTATTTCCCTGAGTTGTCCTTTCTACCCTTATTAAAAATGGGTGCTATATTATTCAAGCATATTTCATTTGCATGAAGTAGAAGAAGTGACCTACCTGGTCATGGCATCTGTAGATCTGTGACTTTAAAGAGTAATGCCAACATTATTTACCTCTGGTGATTAAACATACCATCATGTTTTTTCAGAGGGTATGGTTGCTTCATTCACCATATTTTGACGTGTACCACTGCATTGGCTTTTCTAAATTTCACCTCAAAACTGCTCCCCTGTCCTCACCTTCTGAACCATTTTCTCAAGGGCTGCGTGCAGAGCCATTGCTAGTGAAGACTGAGGCAAAGAAGTTGTTGAATTCCCCGGCCTTTTCCTTGTATGTAATTACTGACTAGGGACTCTTGGAATTCTGTTTTCTGGTTGCTATACCTATAGAAGCCTTTCTTATCCTTCTTTGCGCCCCTTGCCAAGATCAGTTCCACCTGGGCCTTCCTGACTCCAACCCTACACAGTCTTAGCAGCATTCCTATACTCCTCCCAGGTTACCTGTCCCTGCTTCTACTGCTTATGCACTTTCTTCTTGCTCTCCATATTGACCAAGAGGTCCTGGTTCAGCCATGCTAGACTCTTGCCTTTCTTTCCTGACTTCCTACACTTGTGGGTGGAGAGCTCTTGTGCTCTAGGGAAAGCTTCCTTAAAGATCTGCCAGCTCTGCTCAGCTCCTTTGTCCTTCAGGACAGATTCCCAGGGGACTTTGTTGACCCAAATCCCTGAAGAGCTGCAATGTAGGCTTTTAGAGCTAAGCATTAAGAAACTAGGAATCCTCAGGCTGAAGGTTGTCTACGAAACATTAATTTGATCCCTCTGTTCATATTTAGATTTGAATTCTACTTGATCACGGAGATCGTAGGAGATGCTGCACGTGTCTTTGGAGATGGACTTCTCATGAGTGGCCTAGATCCATGTGTTTGTTCACTGATGTCCAGCTTGTTACTTTGGGATCTTACTTGGTCAAGTGTTTGACACCAGCAGCAGTGGCTGAAGTCAGGTGCTGACTTCCGAATTTACAAGGTATGGAGCAGTGTGCTTCAAGTGTCTACAGTTGGCATTATAACTCATCAAGCGTGATTACTGTTATCCATAATCACTCTGCTGAAATCTGTGTCTGTGGATTGGGCTGTTAGAACTGCCTTTCCCCAAAGGACTCTGAGGAGTGTATAGAGCGTTCCGGGGGTATCACAGGAGAAAACCCTGAGGAAATGAACTGCAGTAACACAGTAAATGAGGTATCTGACCATGAGCTGAATTATGAATACTCAATTTTATGCTGTAGAATATTTGTTTTTCAGCACATGTAGATTGTAGACAGACTTGGTGGAAGTGATAATATGTAGGCCAATGTTTAATTCCACGATCATTCTGTGTATAGGCAACATTACAGTGCAATCTGAGGCTATACTTGGGAGGTCCTTGATCTTATTTTGGTGCGTGACTTTTCACTTTTTCATGTATGTTGTATTAAACAAGCAAACAAAAAAATGCCCAATACTTTTACAGAGATGCTGCAGAATTACTATCCATGTGAATTTATTACAGCATCAGTAATCATCGTGCTATGAATTACTGTGTTTCTACTTCTCCATTTGTTCTTATTTTTGTTTTATATGGCACTTTAAAGTAGTGTTGAATAAGGACAAATTGCAAAGTGCACCATTGAGGGTAGAGAGAGGAAGTGTAAACCTATTCCTGTAAAGTTATCAGCTTATTGTGTAAGTGTTCTTATTCAGTGTAGTTCCTCTGTTTAAATGTAAACTTTCCTCAGTCTTAGAACTCTTGCTTAAGTTTTGAACAAACAAAAAACAGTTATTATTCATACCATACTCATGATCTATGTACATAGTTAAGAGCATCTCTGGATTAAAATGATTGGTAGATGCCTGCGTTCCTTGAAGTTTGGAAGGACACAGTATAATGGCTAATAGGTCGAACTGTTCTTATTTTTCCAGAGAAGCTCACCACCTTTATTAAGCACAAAAAAAAGAAAGAAAGAAAAAAGTAATTATTGTTGAGCCACTTGTCAGACTGCTTGCTGTGGGGATTGCTTTAGGAAGTCTGCTGAAATTTAGTTTTCCTCAAGCTGAAGGACCATTCCTTCAGGCACAGGGGTGATGTAAGCCTGCACACACACGACACATAGAAGTGAGATGCCATCTGCATAAAATCATCCCATTAAGGTTTGGGCATAAAAATTATTGTTTCCAAACGTAGATGTTATACACAAGATGAATAAAACTCTGAGCACAACACAGTTTAAGGGTCAGGCTAAAAGTGGGAGGATTTTAAACTCTAGGGAAGCCACTAACAGTCAGGAATGCAGTCAGACTAGCAATGTGATTGCTTTTCAGTCCCACATCTACATTTCAGGTGAAAAACTCATGAAAAGTTGGTTTCTAGAAGAGATTTAAATAATCCCGAGATTGCAAGATGACTCTTTTTTTTTCCCTTTCCACCATGCTACCTAGAGAAAATTCTAATAACCATTTCCAAACACAGACAGTAGATATTCTAGCTGCAGTTCCTGTAGGTAATCTTGGCCATACAGTTTTCAAGTCAAGTAAACCGGTCATTAAAGCTGTGCTATGCGATTTTGTTTTCCTTGTAGGTGGGGATTTTTCATCTTGGTGTTGTGGCGTGAGGTGTAGGTCTTGATTTTGTTATTGCTGTGGGAGGTAGTGGAAAACCTTTGATATCTGAAAGCTTCCCCTGTGTAATTTAATTGCATCTATGTGGGTTTTGGTTTTAAATTCAAACAGTTGTTATGTAGGTAGATTCCTGACTGCAAACTCATTTTTCATCATACTGGACTGTTTCTTTGCTTTATATGGCTTGGAACGGAATTAGATAAGGTTGAAAAACTTTTTTTTGTAGCACTGTAAACAAGATTCTAATCAGGATGCTTCTTGAGACCAGCATTTACTCTCATTGAGCTGAAGAGGCTGTGTCTGTGATGGAATCTTCCTTCTCCTCCCCATCATCTTTAACATATTTAACAATCCCATGAAATTGGTTATAAAATTGAAATCTTAGTTCACATTGGAGTTAGGCCTGTTATCTTGAGTATGTTCACATGGGACTTTACTTAATTTTAGAGTAACTGATAAATCTACAAAGGGATGTGTCCAGAGCAGATAATATGTTTGTAAATGCTCATGAAGGTGCTCTAATTCCTGGGAAAACAAAGATGATTCCTCTAGACATAGAAGTTTGGCGATGTCATGCTTGTTATTACTTCTTAATTTGGTTCTCTTTCTTATTAATTTAAATGATGTCATGGGAGATAGGTTTTTTTGGATGGGTAATTTTCAGCTTTCTGCTTGCTGCAATACTTAGTATAGGGTTCTCACTGAAGCTTTCAGTCTTTCTGCAAAGATTTTAGCTCTAGAATTTCAAGTGAATAACATACTTACAGGAGATTTATGTCTTGTTAGCACTTAACTAGTCTACAGATTACTCATTCTGCATCTGTTTTAGTGAAATTTATAGATAATTAAGTCTGAGTCAAAAAGAACAGATCCTGACCCGTAACAACAGTGTTGCTTTATTCTTTCTGTAAGATGTTTCCATTATACAAAAATAAATAAGACTTGATTAGTTGATTTAACTTAAAAGCTATTGCTGTTTTTTTAATGCCTGGTACGCTATGATTAACAATAGCATATGAAGACCCTAAACTTGCTTATTTCTTCTTTTCTTCCTTTTTTTTTTTTCTTTTTT
>PPHD01001641.1:0-41234 GCA_002909625.1 Bambusicola thoracicus | reverse complement strand
TTTTTTTTTTTTTTTTTTTTTTTCTTTTCTTTTTGACTACACCATAAACGACAGCAGAACAGGTTTTACACAGAGAACAAACGAGAGTACCAAAGTTACATGCTGGAATCCGTACGGAAAGAAAACAAGCGGGCGGCCCGTTGGGAAGCGGGTTCCGAACGGAGGCGGTTTCCCTTAAAGAAAATGGAAGTCAAATAATAATGAGAAAGGAGTGAAGCAAAGGCCGTACCGAGGAGCGCTGCCCCGCACGCAAAGCGCGGCGCCCCTCGCGGGAGGTTTCCTTCCCCAAACCTTTGCTTTCGGTGCATTTCAGTGCTGTGTCCCAGTTGGAACCCACGCTGAGTTCAGCTTAGGAACAGAGGGCCGCCCCCCAGGAAAGCCATCCTGCAGGATCTCAGAAGCACGGACTGGAGGTGGTCGGGAACGGCTCCCGTCAGCTACGGCAATAAGCCCAGCTTTGCCCAGGCGGGCTGTGTTAGCGGTGAGCTCTGCTTTAGTTCCCAAGGGGCGGTGCCACTTACAGCTAACGCATACCAATGTGTATGGGAATATATTTTACACATATCTATATACATACAGTACAGATACACACGCACGCGGCACGCACACGCACACACACAGATGATGCAGACCATTACAATCCCGTGGTGCAATTAACAGCCAGATATACAAAATTAACAGGTTTAGTCAAACCTCTCTGCCCGGCGCTCAGGCACGCAACCCGGCCCCAAACCCATCCGCACAGCCGCACCGCAGCCCCGCGGGCCCAAAGTCACAGCCTGGGACCAGGCTGACGGCCGCCCCCGGCGTTGCCATGGCTGGACACCATCCTCTGTATCCAAACAATCCCAAAGCCCCTTCCCCAGCCTGGCGCAGGGACGGCACTGCGGGGTCGGGGTGAGAACCACCAGCCCTATGGAAGCGATACGGAACCGACGCTGGAGAAGGGTCACGTTAAAGCTGCTTTGTCTAACACTGATTCTTCCTCAGGAGTTTAATTTTTCCTCTGAAGCTCACGTGATGGATTTTAAAGGCAAATTCTTGAACAAATGCCGTCATAAAGCAGGGCGACTGTGTGCCAATAGCGAAAAACCCCGCAAATTCTGCACCGGTTGCATGGAGCCGACCCCAGCCAGCATACTTGGAGCACCGTCACCACGTGAGCAGCGCGCGGGCACGGCGCTATCTGCCCCTGCGAACAAACAGGAAGGAATTGAAAAGATTTCAAAGGACATTTTTTCCCTTCCCGTTGGGTGGAAAATATTTCTGCCCACGGAATGCGGGATTCACAAAAATGTTGGCCAAACTTCCCCTCACCCCGGCACAGCCAGCTCCTCGCACTGCGCTCCACTGTACGGCTGTACGGGCAGCCCTCCTTCGGGCCGGCGGCTCCGCTCCCCGCTCCTGGCAGCACGAGCTGTGCCAAAGGAAACCAGGGATCAGCGGCCGCGTTTCCTTCCAGAACGGAGGAGCGGTCCTTCAGAACTTCTATTAATTTCCTGACTGCTTCTTGCAGTGCACGCTGAGGACAACAGAGAACCCCGAGCTTTCGGCCTGCGCTGCAGGAGTGGCTCTGCTCTGCATCCCCTCTTTCTTTTGTGGTTGCAGACAGAGCTCCCACACCGGCACCTGCTGCTGCTGCCCACATCACAACCACGTCACAACCTGGGCAGCTTTGGGATGCTGACCCTTCCCCTTTATAAAGCTACTTCGGGGCCGTTTGCGTGCTAACTGCGGTAAGCGTAACCCGCTCCCCTCCCTGCTTCGTTCTTTGGGAACGCATTTTGACTTTGCTGGTCCAAAAGCAGATGTTGCAAATTAACAGAAGGAAAGTATGCATACAAAAGTCTGATTTGAAAGATGATCCGAACAAAACAACCCCTGACCCGTCCTAACGCTTTGTCAAGCTGCATTTTGAACCTGTCTCGCACCCCTCCCGCCCCACAAGCAGTACCTGCTTTATGTCTGCGCAGCGCAGCAAACATCCCAGACTCACTAACATTTCAGAGTTTTATTCCCTGTTAGCGTAACAAAACTAAAATTAAACAAGACATTCAAGAACAGAAGAGAGATTGTTCAAGTACCAAAGAAGGGGCTTTTCCAACCCGAAGCCGTGACACTCCTGCAGCACTTCTGCGCTCAGTCCGGGCTCGGGGACGTGCAGCCCTCGCTCCCTGTCCTCCCCAGAGCTGCACCGAGCGCCACCCTGCATTTCCACAGTCCCCATTACAGTTGCCTGGCTTTGCAAAGGACAAGCTTTGGTTTTTGCCCTGCTATGACTTGGATTCGGATATGATGAAGTACGAGCCCTTCTCTTGGACTTGGCTTTCTGTTGTGGGACTCTTGCTTACACGAGTGTCAGCGAGAAAAGAATCAGGCCCGTCACATTAAATGGAAAACTTCTTGATGTTCTGCCACATCAAGAGAGACGAGTGTGGAAAGAGCGGTTTGTTTTTGGCATGAGACAGAGGGCTGGACTGGATCTACACTCCGCATTGCAACTACCCAGCGGTGCGAAGCAGCTGAGAACTGTAACAACACCCAACACAATACGAGCCCTGAATGTGGAACATCCCAGCCGGGGGGTGGGCACAGGCTGCTCCTGCTCCACACGCCCTGAGATGTCCCTCTGCCCCTGGGTTGGTTACTTCCACCCTAAGATTACTCACAACCAGTACAGAAATGAGTGGGAAAAGATCGTAACTTACTAACTTCAAAAACATGGCACTCTTGGCTGACGTAACGGGGCCGATGGCAACTGTGGAAGTCGGCCTGATTTCCCATCCATCCAAATACAAAATACTGAATCACCCCTGATCCCTGCAAATATACTTCAAAACAGATTAGAAGAAACTGTGCATATCAGAGTTTCAACATTCCCACCCCAGCCCCCCTCCCCCATTTAACACTGTGCAAAAGTTATTTATTTAACCCTACATATATATTTAATACAACATGGGTCAATGAAATCAGTACTCCTCGGACCGCAGCCCGACACGAAGCTGCTGCCGCACCAGTGAGACCTTCCCCCTTTTTCCCCCTGACATTTTGACTCTTGAAACCAAAGCTTTCTTGCCTTTTACTGCTTTAAAAGAACTCGAGTTCCTTTGTTTTGCCTCTATGTTCACATTTCCTGTATTTGTTTTAGGCTTAGCAGCTGTTCCATTGTACGAGGGTGTAATCCCGTACCTCACTGGCCCAGTTCTGATTTCTCAGCCATGCAAGTTCACAACTACTGCAAGCAACGGTTTGTCTCCCCGGCCCAATGGCGCTGAGCAAACAGAAGCAGGCTGAGCACACAAAGGCAGCGGGACCAGCCCTTGTTCAGCTGATGATGGCAGCTCCCTGCGCCAGTTGGTTCGTACCCATTTTTTCACTTGCCATACGAGTGCAAATCTGACGTGAAAAGAATCTGTGCAATGGCACGTGAGGGTCACAGGGCACTAATGCCAGCAGCCTAAAGGCGCCTAAAGCAAATACAAAAAGACACAGCGGCAAAACGTAGGGAGGAGCTGAATGCAAGCAGCACAGCCTTGATCTGCCCACAGACCCCTTCCGAAGGTGTGGGCCAAAGAGAATTTCAAAGAATGCTTCGAGATGGCTTTCAGCTCTGAGCACACCATTCACGGTGAAAGCATCACCTGTGATTAGCAAAGAGATCTCCGAGAGAGGCGAGCCAGCATCTGAACTCACTCACACCACTGCAAAGCCAAGATCCTGCCAGAGACGCCAGTGGGATTACACGGTATTTGCGTTGGCATGGCCGGGGCCGGAGCCTGGACCAAGACCTCACAGGATCAGTGAGATTCCACCACAGGGAAACTTCAGACGGCCCCACTTTTCTACCCTGCTGCTGTCAGTACTGAGAGGGCGTGCCAGGACTTATGGGCTGAAAGCAGACCTGTGCTTTTTTAAAACAAAACCGAGCCCAAGCGCTATCTAAAAAATTAGCAGATGTCCCTCAGACAAAAACAGGGATGAGAATTACGTGTCCCATCAGCTCTGAATGGTAACGCCGTAAGAGGACGGCCCAGAGGTCACAGGGGCACAGAAAACACAACCTCCTGTAGCTAAGGTTTTTCCACAGGAACGAGGCACCTGGCTGTCATCTGTGCCTTTGAATTGATTTCCCTCGTGATGCATCTGGACTGAATCCAGCACTGAGGGAACGTCAGATGCACAAGAGGTGTGAGAACGACTGCTCTACAGCTACCAGATTAGAACTACTAATTACCCAAGAGGTGGGGCAAGGTTCTTTAAAAAGCAGAATTTCCACATCCATACACAGCAGAGGATTCCATTCCAGATTTTCACACAGAGTGAAGGCTACATCAGCTTCTCTCCTTTTCTTGGGGAAGTGGGACAGAAGGAACACAAGAGCAGACATGGGGCACTTTGATATAACAGCTTACATGAACTTTCTTCTCTGTTTCCCAGCTTTGGTTAAGTTTCGTAGCGTTTCATTGAATTAGAAAAGTGGAATCTACAGAATTCTTTGCCAGAAGATGACACTCTCTGGCTGATTGGAAAGTGCCTGGGACGTGTCGGAGTCATTAGTGCAAAATAAAACATCTCACGGGCATGCCAGGCAACCAGACTGCCTTCCTTGCAATGGCTGTCAGCGCATCAGGCCTGTCATTTCCCTGCTTGCAAATTCACAACATTCAGTTCAATAATACTTATGGTGTAAACGTGAAATATCAACAGGCCTGGCATTCCTCCCCACGCATTACAGAAAACCCGCATTTCAACAGGAAATCAGCCACAGGGTCAGAAACAGGTCTACAGCATTCCCAGATCTGCATGACTGTCTGCTTCCTGTCCTGTACAATGGGTGCATTTCAAGGGAACCGCTTCCAGTAATAGGAACAAAAGTAACTTTCAAGGTTGCACACTAAACAATTAATTTGCCGGTTGTGCTTTGATGCCAAATGGCTCGGTTTGCCAAACTTAGCTCTCTTTCATTTTAGAAGCTTAAGGAATGGAAATAAGTTGCTTTGTACGGTGTCCAAGGAGGGGATTTATTGGATGATTTCTATACTTGACAAAGCCCAGGACTACCTTCTCCAGTATTTGACAGCAGCCTTTGCCAAAGGATGGTACCAGACACGCACTAACTGAGGAGTACAGCTCCCTTCCCTTCCTGTGCTTTCCCCTGTGTCCAAAATAACTACCAGAGAATTCAGATTATACCACTGTAAAATCTTGCTTGGCAGCAGTGGTGTGAAAGTTCAGAATCTAGCTTGCAAATGATAATTAGCACGCTCACTTCTATACAGACCTAAGTGGCTACTCCTCAAGAAATCATTTGGTACAATAAGCCATCCAGAAGCATGAGATTGCACCTGCCTCTTCTACATCAAAATCAAGCATTACAAGAGTCTGCCATTGTTCAGCAAGAGAACTGCAACATGTGAGTGCAAGCTTCATTCTAGTTTACATTCTGAAGCACATATCTTTAACAACGGAAAACAGAACCCCAAGCTGAGGAGTGGGAGGAAAGGAGGGGTGAAAAAAGAGAGGAGTGAGCAGTTACATCAGATCAGACAAATTTAGTGTTTTGAAGCCACACGACATTTTAGCTTTTCCTTTTATTTGTTTCAAGTTTTGGTGTAGAAATTATGTGCGGATGCTAACGCAACCTTCCCCGTAAGTGCTCAATCTAGCAACAAAGTTTTGGTGTGTTCAATTTGGTTATAAACGTTTCCTTTAAGCGAAGACCTGTAGTGCCATTGAAACCAAAACTTCATCACTGTTGGCAAAAAAATAAAGCGACTTTTCTTTACAAGCATTTTCCATTTAAATAAAAACCTGAAGCTTTCCCGTTATTCCTTTGGTCTTCTCTCACCAAATTCCACGCTACCTCAAGACAAGCCCTCTTTCGGAAGTTCGTCTGAATCGCAGTGAAGCTGCTAAAATTAACAGAGAAGAATTGCTGTGGTAGAGTTTCCTCCCTAGCTTCTTGGGAGTTTAAGACTGAAAGACATTACTGAGGCCTCAAACAGAGGCTTCAAATTGTCTCTACTAGAACAAGAGAAAACAAACTCCAATTAGAAGTTCCACTGAAGGTGCCTGGCCAAAAATCATCTCCAGAAAACAATGCTTTGCTTCCAGTATTTCTGTATGGGTTTCGTTGAGTCTATTCCCCTCATAAGGAAACAAAAGTATCAGTGTAAAAGCACAGCTGAGCTTTTAAGGTAGCACCAGGACACCTACACCCAAGTTGTCATCTTGTTGCTGCTAGGCCTCTTTTTGATTCACATTCACAGAATCACTTCTTGTGCAAAACAAGCAGTCTAAGGAGAAAGAATGCCCTCCAAGTTCTAATAAAAATTGTAGAAAAGAATCCAAGATAGCCAACACTTTCCTCCTCCCCAAAATTTATCTGCAAAGAGAAGGGGGCATCTGTGCGTAGACAGGGTAGGCAAGCCTGACATTGAGGGAATCGTTGTGTTGAACAAGGGATGTCTGCTGGTAATGAAGAACCAAATCTTTAAGTGTGCTGTACAGATTATATGGTTCTGCAAACCCATAACCTCTTGGAGTGCTGTAGATCACACAGTGTTTCACTTCTCCATCAGCTCTGCAAGGAAAGAAAACAGGAGAGCTTGACATCAAAGAACAAACCCGAAGTGACAGTCTATTAACAATTAACTAATGCAGCAACACTGCCAGTCACTAAATTACATAATGGAGGACTCAGTAGATGCAAGCAGAGGAGATTAATAGTCTGCGAAGAAATAGTGCTTCAGGGCATGTGATTAAATACTCTTGCATAATAATCCACCTAAGAAGCCTCTTCTACCCCAGCAGCACGATTCCCTGCTGCATTGTTCTCCAAACACTTCTTGGAAAAAAAGTCAAGAGTTTAACCAAGAAGATAAGCACCTGAAATCAGCAATGACTTTGTGCTCAGCTTTTTCGGAAACCTTTCCACTAAGTGCGTGCACAAGCCAAAACCCACGTGTTCGTACGACCTACAGATTATTTCATGAAATACAGCTCTAATTTCCAGTGTGCATTTTCTAATGTTGAGCATGGCATAGGTTCAAGTTGGTTCATTATCTGAAGTCATAGCTACAGAGTCCCTAACTTGGCAATGCATTTACTGGAACACGGTATTTCCAAGGCTGCTAGAATAACTCATCTGCCAAAAAGATCAAGTATTATGTAATCCCTGTACTGAAGCCTTTTACAATCCGAGTCACATGTAGGAACAGGTTATGTTAAGCCATTCCTTTGCTATAGTGTAGTATGATACCAACCAAGTGAAAGTATCTGATGTCACTTCATTGACTGTGACAAACAGGTATCTTGAACACAGCAGATACTACAGTCTTCGGTTACCTTGAGGTGATATACCTTCACATATTCATTTCCCAGACTTGCTTTCAGATGCAATTAACCTCATGTGAAATAAATCAGTGAAAGCCATTTTGCACTCGAGAACAGGCTTGAAGGATTTTTAGATAATGGAATCAGAGTTTTTCTGACCTCCATTACACCAGTATAAAACAAAGTGAAACACAAGAAATCAATGCAAGGCTGTGTGAATGTCAAAAATTACTGCTCATAAATTATGCCTCCTCTGAAGCATCATTGCTATCTTAAACACAGAAGAGAAAGCACCTCAAATTTGGCATGTCTAACAATGAGAACAGAAGATGTTGCAGCTTTACAATCTCATTTTGATTCTTCTCATGTATTCCTTGGCAGGGAACAGTATTGGAGAATTTGGCCTTGATTTGCTTATGACTGTACAGCTTCAAGCTGGGATACTTCAGAATTTTTTACTGGCAATTGTGGTGACTGAAGAGACAGCTTGGACTGCAGTTACTGCGCTTTGAAAACAGATTTCTGCAACAAAGCTTTCACCATGCTAGACTGCCTGCAAACAGGCCATGCATTTCAATGGTAGGTGTAGGATATGCCCAGCTTTTGTTCTCCCAAATAAAGAACCGTTGTAGAGATTTACAAATTGAACAGTTATAACAAAAAGAAAATACACTTACACCACAGAACAGGCGTAACATCCTTTCTTGCTACTCTCTCGAATTAAAAATGCTCCGTCAGGTTTCCCACAGAGCAAGTCTTCTGCTTGGATGCGGTTGAGATCCCCGACAAACCAAGTTTTCTCATCATGATGTGGCAGGTTTTCCTCTTCTTCATTCACAAAATAAGTGCTGAGAGACAGTAGATTTGTTAACTTAGCCAGCGCTTAGTGAAGAGTTAATAAACTCAGTTATTTTTACAGAAATATAAGAAAGCTCACAAACACAGGGAGTTGAGGATCTTAACAGTCATTTGGTATCTGCTGACATCCCTTAATCTTACAAGTTTCAACTCAGTACTTAATTGTTCCAATTTAGATGTAATCCTAAATGTTTCAGCAGACTTGCTGCCTCGAGTGACATGCAGCCCCCTACAGAATTCCTTCCTTTGTTTGTGCTCCTCTACTTAGAAATTGGTGCTTCGTATGACCACCCTCCACAAAAGGCATCATTTATCAATGGAACACTTCTCAGTACATCCTTATGCATGACACTTACTCATCAATATTTTCATTTTTGATCCCCAGCCAGTCGTTTATTCGCTTCTGCCTCACCCCTTTGTGATTGAGCCATCTGCCAGAAGAAGAGGACATTAGTATGTTACTTCAGAGTATGCATGGGGGTTTTCACACTGAGCAAGCTTAAGTTCAGACACAGAATCCCACAAATAAACGCTGTGTAGCTTAGTTTGCTCTCCATTAGCAAAAGACACAGAAGGACCATAGATTTCATAAGTGTGCTTCTGCTTCCTTGCATAATCTTCTGCGATGCTCTCTTTTCTGGTACAGTAAAGTACTTTAGCACTCATGGAACTTTAGTTAAGAAAAGAAAATATAATTCACGTTACCCTGATGAAAACAGTCATTTAATCAGGTTCATCAGAGACACTGTTTTGAGGAACAGGTCAGCCTTACTTACACGAGATACTGATCTCTGATTTTGCGGAGTTGAATTAGGTCAGGTTTGATACTATTCATTTTCTTATCAGTCTCCCTGTTGTCCAGAGCTTGTTTCTTCAAATCTTGTTCCAGACGCATTTTACTGTCATGGATCTCACCCAGGCGTGATTTTAATTTTTCATAGTTCATCATTATCCTACAAACAAGTGTAGTATTTGAGAGGTAAGGTCAACCCAGTCAGAATGAAGCACCACCGTGGTACAATACAATTGTTACGGGTAAGCGTTTTCAGCTCCTCTACCACGATTTATTAAGCACTGTGTCAAGTTAGGCACTGTACCTGGCATTCCTTCAAAGGTCCACACACACTTTTTCCTAGTAACTTCACAGAAAAGCAAATTCAAATGAGGCCCTTCTTTTTGATGATCAATATCCGTTACTGAGTAGCAGCAATTAAATATAGATCTCCTTTGAATGTGACCAAAACTGATTATGAACTATGAGATTTATCAGAGCTACGTCCATTTCTGCTGCACAGTTTACTTGTAAAGAGTTTGCTGAATTATATTCTGAGCAATTTCAAATGGAAGTGGGATAAGCAGATGAAATTATTTCCTGGTCCTCATCCCTGTATCTTCATTTACGTGAAGTCAGAGACAGAATAATCTGCAAATCTCCCATCTCTTCTGTCTGCAATGCAATTTCCAACAGAAGAGGGCTTTACTGAAGGTTCAGATACTTTGGGGAAAGGTCTCAGTGAAAATACTTAGTTTACAAAGCGCTTTACATAATGCAATATAGAAGGGCTTCAGAGGAGTGCCAGTGTGGACACTAGTTCTTCCTCAGAAAGAAACATGACTTGAGAGCCTACCGTTCAATTTCTTTCTCATTTCCCTCTCTGCGAAATCGCTCAATGTATTCTTTGCTGTATCGCTCTTGTGAGTGGCACTGTTCCTCAAATATCTTAATAGTTTCATTAAATGCTTCAATTGCAGTCCTCTTCATCTGGATTTCCTACGTGAGGAAAGAGTCCTTGATCATTTTTTCATGATGGAGATAACACATGACTCTATTATATTCCCTGAACTGAATGAAAGGACGAACTACTCTCTCCCCCAAGTCAAAATGCAATTACTCAGGTTTAAGTTTAGACAAATGTCTGAGCAGTGTCATGGAAGCACAGGGAAGACTTACTCCCTGCAAGTCTAGCTCTCTCCCACAGATGATGCTCTCTATTAGGCTGCAAACCCCTCAGAAATATTTTAGTCATATTTTCCATCTCAGCACACAGTAAGACTTGCCAGCAAACCTCCTACCCCTGCACAAGCTATTTTACATTACAAGGATCAGTCCAAATTCTGTATTCACACTTCCTTAATGCATAATATCTGAAATCTTATTTGAACTTGACTTCTTACAGCACTTGGACAAACCCCTCTACAATTCTCACTGCCACATACAGCATCTGGAAATATTCAGCAGCAAAGGAAGAAGTCTGCAGCACGAAGCTTGTAGGTGATGGCCATTGCTCTACCTTATACTGGGAAGTTCAGCTCCTATTCCTGCCTTGCCCCACACCATAGCTCTAGGACCATCAGTCATAAGTAATATTCATTGTGTTTCCATTAAGCTTGAAACCACTTTGCTCTATTTCACAATTTATAAAGGTTTTTACCCTGTATTTTCTGACCTTGGGTTGACTTTGCTAGCCACAGCAGGTTAAAACCATTTCCTTTACTTCTTATGTAACTGGAAAGAGTCTCTATAGATAGCTGAAGCGGAACCAACCTGTGATGTTCTGGTATATTCTTCATACAATTTGTCATACTCTTTACTCTTTTCCTGGTACTGAGCGTGGTATTCTTGAAGCTTTTTACCTACTGCATCTATATTATCTTCTTTCACCAACTGATCCTGTACATACAAAAAAGTATTTAGTCTTCAAACAAAGCAGCTTTTCCTTGCAAGTATTCATTTGTCACTTGTACATATTCCCAGTTTTTTTGCTATTGCAGCATTTTTATAATCAGGTTTCCACAAAACACACAAACTCCCCATCTAAATCCCTTCCTCCACACAGCAAATTCCACAGTCTACAGACAGTGGGAACTGGAATTATGGGCATTTCCAAATGCAGTTCTTTCCCCTTAAAACAGGGCAATGTCTCAGACTACTGAATAAAACATTAAAATATTTTGGAAAAATCTACATAGCTACGCACAGAGCAAGCAGCTGCATGGCTCATATGTGCTTCAAGATCAACACTATCTAGAACAGTATTGTTTGGGTCCGCATGGGCTTAAAGGGAAAAATAAAATGCTTCTCAGAGACTCAAATATGCTGCATGGTGGGGTTTCACTTCTCTGCTGGACTGCTTAGATGGAGACTGGAAGCTTGTCAGAAGCAGCAGCTTAAGTGGCTAGACAATTTGAAAGACCCATTACAATGAGTAAAGCGAGGTCAAGTGTGAAAACTCGTATTTTGCAAGCTTTCAAGAAAAGAATCTTGTATGAAACAAAAGAAGTCAGGCTTCACATACAGAAAATGGAATTACATGCAAGTTCCACTTTTTTTCTTGTCTGCGCTAATGGCTACTGTGGTTCAGTGAAGACCTTACCTGCTGGTATCGGGATACTGGATACATCAACTTCACATCAAGCTTCGGGTTATACTGAGCAAGAGACTCATTGCGGTAGTGGTTAATCAGTTCCACAACTGAATTAAATGTCAATGGGTCAGAAAAGCCGTATTTTCCATCCCGATGATAGATCTTTATCAGTTTATTGTTGCCACCCTTCCTGTAAAGCAGTACAGTCATTCAGAAGTTTTACTGCATACCTCTTATCCTCCTCAACACTGGACTGCTAACAAAGACACCAGTGAAGTTCCTGGGTAAGTCTTTGAAGTCAAACAGATTAACATACACCTTTATAATGGTTCTTTATATACTAGCAGATATTTGGTAGTTTAAGAGTCAATAGACTCAGAATTATCATCGGCTATTATTTGAACAGGAGCAAAGACCAAGGTAATTATCTTACTGTGTGTTCATTCTGGAGTCACCTTGAGACATAACTCAGCCAAAAGTTTTGTAAAGGAAAAGATGGATGCCAAAAGGCCGAGTAAATGTGCCATACTGAACCCAAATCAAACTTTCCTGCAACCTGGAGTCACTAATAACATACAACTGCATATACAGTCATACAGTGATTAACAAGTCTCCTGAGTTATGGATGCTAACACAGGAGACATGAACCTAAACAAAATCTCCCGAGGATTACACCATGGTTCTAAGTTGAGGACTTTACATTATCCAGATTTATACATTCCAGCACTTTCTTCCTTCTTTTTTCTTCTTTCTTTTTTTTAACCAACAGACTGTTTAGACAATATTCCATGCTTCCTGCACTCTCCATTTTGGTTTCTAAAGACACATGCATTCAGTAAAATAACCACATCATGCCAGACCTTAGCACAAAAATCTCGAATGTCAAAGCAGGAGTCAAAGCAGAATTTAAATGACACTCCTGGGGTCAAACTTGCCATAATACAACTGAATTTCAAAGCAAGAACAAATATCTGCCACATCACAGTAACTCCCAAAGGTGTGCTTCAGCAGCAGTGGTGTATGCATCTCACCCATTTGCCTCTAACAACCAGTCTTGAGAGCTTGGCAGAGTCAAGCAGCTGGACAGGCTGGGCAAGGCCCAGCAATTTGTCACGTGAGGTCTGCCACCTAACTGCAGAAGAAGTTTTAATGAAGAAAGGAATGTGGCTCTAGTTCAATATTTCCTAAACTTTAGATCAGAAAGACACTCCTTCTACAAAGACACTGTGTTCAGTTCTCCAGAGCCGCGCGCTGATGAGATATTCAACACACTCCCATTAATTAAAGTCCTAGTTTATAAACACCTTTTCCTTTAGGAGTTCTGAAATTATTAAGCCCTACTGAGTGTCTCTCTTCCCTGAGTCCTATCTCATTTACAAAGAGATATTTACAGTACTGCTTAGTAAGGGACAAGATTCAATGCACAGAACAGACTATCAGACCTGGTTATTCACACGCTCATTCTGTGATCTGCAGCATCTCAGGAACATCTCTCAACTTGAGCCACGTCAGCATTACACAGCCACTGCTGCCACTGGAATCCCAACGAGCTACTTGGGGTCCTACTGTGTGGGATACAACGAACCAGCGCTTACCGTAACGTCAGAGTGTAGTCTCCCTGCATCTTGGTCGATGCATCACGCACCAGGAATGTTCCATCTGGCATGTCTCGTAATTTGTCATTTACTTCTTCCCTGGAGAATGGAAAGGAAGGTAAAATTAGAAGCGTTAAGGACATGACCATCGTTGCCACTGGGGGCCAGTGACATCAGTACGCATGAGGAGCTCAGTCTTCAAAATATCAGGCAATCTTTCTTCACACTCAGGTTCTCCAGCCTTCTAGACCATGTAAAGGACATTTGAACTTGTGTAGTTATAAGGAAAAATAGCAGCAGCAGTGAAGTGCTGCTTAGGAAGGAGTCTGTTTTTAAGCAACAGCAGCAGCTGTGTCTCAGAGTTCACAACCTTTCACTGTAATCTGCTCAGGTCTTAAAGTCCACACTGGAAACAGGTGCCCTTTGAGAAACCAGAGCTGACCTCTTAAGAAATGGGCTCTACCATCATCTCTCAGAGGTGCCCAGAGTTTAGCACAGTTCTTGTCTCAAGAGACTCATTATTGGCTTAACTCTGATCTTATTTACAGCAGTTTTAAACCACTACTACCTTGCTAGCTTCAGTGCAACTTTTACTTATTTACAACTGAAGCAAAAGGAATACTCAGTCCAGAGCTTTAAGCTAAATCAAGAAACCTGCTGGTGAAAGTGAATACCTGTAAGCATTAAGAAAATGCTTTCAGTTAAAGAGTTAAGGTTCTAGACAGGTTTGAGCATTTCACGCAGGCTGCATATCACACTGTGTAACAGCTCCCTTACAGGTTCTTTTTAATACACTTTTTAATACAATCATTTGGCAATTCCAGTTTATCAGGTAGCCTCAATATTATCTAAGTGGAGTAGAAACTCTATTTGAATTTGAAAAAGAAAAATCAACAGTGGCTTTTTTGTTCAAATAATAAAGAACAAAAGCATTCTTACCAAAAAGCTTTAGTTTTGATTTGGCCACCTGCAGAAAACCATTCTGTTAGTAAGACTGATTCCTACTATCATGTGCATGATCAGCTTACTTCACTCAGATTGGGCCTACTTAATTCAAATGGCTTTTTCCTTTCGGAAAAAATAGACCTGGTCTGAGGGTTTGGGCTTCTGCCTGCAAGATGCACCCAGGAGCTCATGACAGAACTTTCAATGCAGTTCTTGACTGAAAAACATGGTTCCTGACCTGGCAGCCCAATGCAGTCTGTACTCGATGGCTTGCCAAGTTAAGGCCATTAACAATACCAGCTTTATGTGTGTGCGTATCACGTTTTAATCCAATAGTCACTGCGATGTGATTTGTACTACCTTAGCTCCCACCATCACGTGCACTGGTAAACAGGGAACAAATCCACAGTCAATGAACTACCAGTATTGAGCTGTTTTAAACAAACCCTGCCCAGTGGGTAGTGTGATCAGGTATCGCCACTCTGCTTTGATTTAGTATTAACAGAAAAATATCACTGCTTAGGCCCTTCAAAAACAACATCTATGCAGGTTTGCTTTATAGAGATAAGGGCGGTACAATAAAGATATGAAAACTTTATTTCCCCTTTCAGAAGTTCAGTGAACGACGGCGGCAAATCTGCCATTCTTGCCTTTATCTGACAAAGTGTTTCAAAGTATTATGTGCAGAAGTTGGAACAATTTCTGATCACACTCCCAGCACAATCATGTCTCCCCTTGCAGCTCCAAGCTCGGGGTTTTTCAGAAGCACCTTAAAACAGAAAGAGATGACTCAATCCTTTCGACTTCTTATGCAATTAATTACATAAAAACCTGCTCTTCATTTTCTGAATGTCCAAACCATGGAAAAAGGTTTTGTCAGGAGGTAGGAGTTAATTCATTTAGCATGTGCCTGTACCATCAACTCCACGTAGCTGGTGATGGTTAGCACTTGGAAGAGCTATTTATATACCACCACGTAATAGAAATTAATACACATGCAATTTTAACCAAATGTTCAAGAAATCAAATATAAAAATGCAACTTCTTTAGAACAAGCCTCCAAATGAAAGTTTGCTGAACTGCACGCATCCCAGCACGGTATGCTTACAAACCCTTATTATTAGCTGGCACACTCAGAAGCACTTTCTTCCTTTTAGTCTTTTTTAAAGAGTGTATATATCTGGAGAAGTGAAAAACCCAAAATAACTGTCAGCAGGACTGACACTACCTATACCAGAACAACAGCAACTTAAACACAAGCCTTGAAACCAGTTGAACGTCAGCGTTTAGGTGCTTTGCCAAGCATAATCCTGGAGCACTTCCATCCTGTAAAATGCTGTCTGAAATAGGTATTTTTTTTTTCTCCTGAAGTCTAGCAGGATCATTCTATTTTTAGTAAAAACTATTGCTTACCTTGAGATGTCCCCCCAGTACCACTCCGCTTCCTGCAGAGAGAAGCTGGAATTGTCCTTTATTCCATTTGTGTTCACTGGAGTCATTGGTTTGGAGGGCTTCGGAGGAAGAGCTGAAAATTAAGAACAGATTAAAGAGAGGTAAGTAGGGGAAAGCAATCATTAGAATGTTAAGAAACGTAATGGTGAAAAAGTGAGAAGAAAATGCATCTTCAATTTGGAATTTGAAACGAAATTTGAAGTCAACAGCTGTGCTGTGATAGCTGTGATACTGTTTTCCAGTACTTCAACCAAACCTGCTAGAGGAAGTAGGGGAAGGAGTAAGAGAAAGCATGAGTTATTCTAAAGGAAGTCTGGCTCAGGCAAGACTACAAATGCTATTACTGCCTAAACCTCCAAAAACAAGCTATAATGGTGTATTGTGTCTGAAAGCTTCAGCCTGCAAGACGTGCACAGCTATGGAAAAGCTGCAGTTGCTAAGGCATCACAAATCCTTATGGCAACCCACAAGAGCAAACAGGTGAGTGCTCCTTCAGAGGGAAATATGCTGCTAGAGAGAGCTGGGCAGCAGCACATCCATCACGGGCCCTAGGTTCATGTTCCCCACTAGGAACAAAAGCTACGACTCTGAATAGATAGTTATGGGGAAAAGGGACATCAGCTCATTACCAATGTCAGATCCTCTTCATACAGCTGAAACATTTACCATAAGAAAGGGGCTGCTACAAATCCCCCAGGGAGAGGCACACATACAGGCCCAGTGCACGACTGCCTGGAATGCCCTATTCTGAGTTCAGCACAAACCAGCTTTTGCTTCTGTGCTCAAAATACGTTGTGCAGCATAACAGCATACAATCCACTGATACTGGTCTGGTCACTTCTTGCAGCTATGTAAACAACTTCTTCATGATCCTGAATGTTAAATTCTCTATCAGGAGTAAGTCAGCAGCTACAGGCACAGTAATAGATTGGTAGAGATGTGTCTGCTAGCAGAAATGCATTACACCATTTTCCTTGTGAAGGATGTCTCTGCTTTGCAGAGGCTGAGGTTCTCCTCTCAACACCACCACCGAACCAAAGCATTTTTCAGGCATTTCATGAGTGTTTTACAGAGACATCTGAATTCAGAGCAAGAAAGCAGCTACACACACAGGTCTGCCAGCACATTTTCAAGTCAGACCCTGAACATCTGTGCTCCCAGCTCTGTGCTCTCACCATCAGATTACACAAGCATCAGAGAGCAGGGCCGATGTGCGCTGACAATAGCTAGCTTTCAGATGCCCACAAGCCCGGTGTACAAGCAGAAATACAAATAAAACGAGTAGAAAGGAGAGTTTGATCTCTAGCTCCAGTGCAGAGTGGCTTAACACTGAGAGGTGTGCTACTTGGCACCGGCCATCTGCTCACCTCCGAGCCACACCTCCCACATTAAAGAAGAGAAAACACCGTTTCAACTGCAGTTCCAAATACCATTTCATCTTGAATATCCAACACAGTAAGTTCAGTGTTCTCAGACAAACCAGCAGATACTTTAATCGAGCCAATCTAAACTAAACCTGAACCTTGACCCAGACGTTTGCACCCTGGGGTTGCTGACCAAACACCTGATTCAGATAGCAGCATTCATTCTGCGGTATTGGGCATTAAAGCCAAGCATACAGGTTCTTTTTATGGGGTGAGCTGGGAGCTTTCAGGTGTGTGCCTATCTAGCGAGGCAATAACAGGGTTTGTTATAACAGGAAGGTGAAAACCTTCGGAATCAGTGAAGTAGCTTCCTGGTTAGGAGGCTTCATTTACTCCCAGCTCAACTACCGCAGTTGTTTTGTTTGCACAGCACCTAAGCACTTCTATAAAGTACCATTGAGAGTAAGACACAGCTCTAGCCCTACTTTGCTTGGAGCCCTGAGCCCGTGCAAGCAACTTCATTTGCGGAGCCCTGTGTTATCCCACCTTCCTCAATCAAAGCTCATGAATCAAAAAGGAGCTTCACGTCGCTCTTCCTCCCCTTTGGGCTTTGCTACTCCCCGTACTCCAAGCAAGCAACAAGACAGAAGCAGTGGTTCTGAGTCTCATTAGTATCTGCATATGGCAATAAATCTGAGCTCAAAAACGTGTTTTGTATTTATTCCAGAATCTTTTGTAGATTCTGAATCATCAGCAAGTTCATGAAAATTAATGTATGAAAAAAGGCACGACAGCATGGAGAATTCTTAACAAATGGTACCATCACCAGCAATGACTTCACTGGGTCTTGCAAATTAAAGCTTGGACCCAAAACTTCAAGGCATTCTACAGTGTCAGAGCCTGTTTTATGCTGGTAATAGGGGCTTTCCAGAAGAGGCTTTCAAGTATTCTCCAGAGTACTTGAAAACTTCTCTAGCCCTCCTTGTAAGATTAAGCCTTGCTTATATTCTGTGGAATAATTCAGCAGCTTTGTCAGGGCTCAATCCAAAGCATTGGGCACGGAAAAGCAAACTAACAAAGCCCAGAAGGGTAAGGAACAAGCTCTTGCACACAGACACAGAGCTCCAGACATGAAACCAAGAGCCCTCACTACAGGTGGGGCCTTTCCTCTTATTCCTTAATAGGTGGTAGCGGTTCTCGCTATCAGGGCTGAGCGCAGAACTTTGTTCTGTGTGAGGAAATTGGAAGGAAATTCTCCTAGGGAGAAGAATAAGGCTTGGACCAGTTCCTGTAAAACCTGACTCATGGAAGCCAGTCTCCTTCTCACAATAGACTTTTAAAAATGCTCTTTAATAGCTTGCACATTTTAAAAATAAAAAGAAGTATTTGCAAGGGCGGATACTTTGTTTCCAAAGAGCTATGGATCCAATTCTTTACTTTGAGCTCTTTGAATAGTAATAGATTTCTCCCTGTCTTGGCTACAGACGCATGCCCTTGCCAACAAGCTAATATGCCCATCTATTTCAGTGGTTTCTGCCTCCGTCTCAGCCTGATATGGCTGTGGGCTGTATGAACAGATAACTGAGGAGGAAGGCAGTTTAGACTCTGCAGCCCAGAACCTGTGATGACAAGAGGAGAGCCTGGCAGCGTGACAAGGCTGCTGTAGCAGGGCAGCACCCAGGCACTGGTGCAGTGGGTCATGATGAGAGGCAGCCTAGCATAGCGTTTACTGCTATCTACACAGTCCTAATGACTGTGCTAGGAGAGATCGTGTCATGTTTCTGTGAGAAATGATGAAGAGCCTTAAAGACTCTACACATTCTGATTTAAATTTAAAAAATGCAGTTTGATGTACTTTGCTTGACGAACATTGGAGTGTTAAAATCTCGCAGCAAAGAAGAGTCAGGCTGTCCTGAAGTCAACAGAAATGCCTTTGAGAGCAGCTGTGTTTCTTTCCGTGTCATTGGGTCCAATTCTGCTCTAGTATGATGCATCTCATGATCTCGATGCATCTCAAAACAATCTCTGATCAGATCCATCCTGATGCTTCTCTTTCCTCCTTTTTCTTGGGAGAGAAAGAACGTTGACCCGAAGTGATTAACAGCACAATGGATCTATTTGTTCTAATAAAGAACTTATTGTGAGCGCCACATAGAGAAACATCAGTACCCATGTCTCTAGGACAGCTTTACCACATGGACCTTTCCAAAACCCAAAGGGAAGAGCCAACTGGGACACCTGCTCCTGGGTGCTCCCAAGGGCTGGAGTGCAGCCACGGGAAGAGACAGGGCCCCTCGTGTGGAAGCCAGCACCTTTGCTTTTTCTTTCCTTAGCATCCCTAGCCCCTCTCCCCAGCTTCCCCAGGCAGCCTCGCTCGAGCTAAATCCCAATCTCAGATCAGTGTTACTTAGAAAGGGGAACTAAAGAGCTGACGGCTGGATGGAGACAGCGGAGTGGCCAATGCCGGTGGGGCCCGGGATCGGATGTTGCTGACGTCAGGCCCAGATGGCTGCCGTGCCCTCTCCTCAGGTAGCTTCAGCCAAGCCGCTCTGCAGCGCCGATGCAGCTCCTCAGAGAGACAAGCTATCGATTGCCCTGTGCCAAGGGAATGTTTTTCATGCTTTCTTGACTGCGTGGAATTGCTTTTCTTTTCAAAAGGCTGCTCGAGATTTAACAGACATGATTCCCTGAAATTCAGCTCACCTCCAACACCAAGGCAACAAAGAATACTGGCAAGGGTCTGAAGATTAGCGCCCGTGTATATTTTTGTCTTTAAATAAGGACTCTTGTAGAAAACACTGGGCTATACTAATCCCAAATTTAATTCCAGTAAAGCACGCTGGGACTTCCGTGAGATACATACTTTTCCCAGTTAGGCTTTTAATCAATTTTTTTCACAGGTTTACGTGATTTAAGAGCCAGTGAGCCCAACATGTGACAGTTTTCAATGGCAGTAATTCAGGAGGAATGTAAAAGAAGAATGCCTTGGGTCTCCAAGAGCTACATCCCAAATAGCACCCCGTCAGGCAGTATTTGCGTACAAGACGAACCTGCCAGTTAATCAAGCTCTCATATGCAGTTCTAAGGCAGATGCCACTCAGTCTAAGAATGCCTCCAGAACACAACTCTTTTCTTCTAGCACGTTCCAAGGGCTGTGGGTCAGATGAGTAAAAGCAAAACAAGTTCAAATGTGGGATTGACTCTATCTTATCGTTACAAATAATTACAACTACCAAACGCTGTGATAAAGTCAATTTTAAGACACTCAGCTCTTCCATGAGTTTGTTGAGTAAACTTCTTTCTGAATTGTTCAATCTCCTCTCCCTACACATTCTGACAAGCAGACGGCAGATCAGAGGATTTCTGAAGACAGTCACTCAGATTCAGGAAGGCTGACATACAGTAAGTACCCTGCAGACTGTAATATGGAGCTCCATAAAGTATCATTACTATGGAAACGTGCAAGTAATCCACGGTTAGACCAGCTAACACTTTAATGACATAGTCCTCAAGGACAAAGATTTTCTCTTTGGAGGTACAGATGAGGACTTGGAATGAAACAAAAGCTAAAACCTCTCAATCTTGAACTGTTCTCTTTAGTCTTACTCAATTTCTCAACCTCTTTTCTCAGTTTCTCAGACACTTTTAAGGCAGATACTCAAAATCTTTCATTCCCTCAATAGCCCCATACTTGTCACAGCTGCACAAGGTCCGCTCGAGGCAGTTACAACTTCAGAAAAAAGCTTATGCTGAACAAAGGTGCTTTTTGCACTTGGTTTTGGTGGAAGTGTGTACCCAGTGCAAGCAAGAGCAGGGATGTGCTGCACTTTAGCTGAGGTTTCCAGCTGACAAAGAGGAGGACTGAGCACACCTGCTGACAGCGGCTCAGCCTGCACTGCTGACAGGTACGTTACCTTGGCAGCTGCACATCCTCCTGTGTCAGTTCTCCTGCCAAGACCCCTTTCTCTGAGCCCCAAACATCAGTCCCTTCTCAGCTGCCCTTCCCCAAAAGGCAGCTAACGTGCACTGGAAATTCCGCAGGGACACAGAAGGAAGCTACTTGATCACATTACCGCTGGCCACAGAATCTCATACATGCTCACATTTTTTGCTCTACTCCCTTAAAAACAGGCAAGACGCCAAAGGCTAAAACATATTCAGAGAATTGAAGTCTTTCAATATCTCATTACAGAAAACAGCAGACAAGTTGGCAGAAAGCCAGGCAGGTTTCCAACAAAAACACTCCCATTATAGCTTTGCTTGTGTTTCTATGAACTTTCATAAAAACCAACACCTTTAAGAAATATTTCAGTTTTGATTAATTGACTTTTTTGATAAAGATCTGTTTTGTTTGAAAACTTCCCAACCATCCAGTCTGCTCCCACACCTCCCAACCACAGTTTCTCCTCCTACGGTCTGCCAAATTTCTGGTGCGCTCAGCTCTTCATGAGCACCCACAGCTACTGCCCAGGTTAAAGGTTACTCAATACTGGACACCCGCAGACAACAACAGGGTGTGAAGGAAAGGAGCTGGCTCACATTCACAGCTCTCCTTGGGGCATCTGACAAGCACCCATCGCTGCTTCACAAGGCTTGTCCCTTCACCAGCTGAGTTGGAAGAATTGGAAGACGTGCGCTGTCAGACACATGACTTCGGGATCCTTTTTTGTATTATAAAGTAATATGGTATTTCCTTTTCATTCCACTCTTTGCATGAAATGGCAAAATAAAAAAGGCCCAACTTCCCAATTTTCACTGCTTGATGAAAAATTGTTTACCTTCCAACCCAGCTCATAGTGAGTGTAACAGCTGCAAAGCTCCAGCAATGCGAGAGCTTCCATGACCAACAGCATTGAGGTGGCTGTCCCAAAGTCAGCATAAGGAAGACGAAAAGGACAAGCTCACTTTCACATAGCAAGCATAATTAGCACATTATCAACATCTAGATACCAAATCAATAATAATGCCTTAGAAGTTTTGCCATGTTTCACTTACTCAGAAGGACTGTCGCTACCCGGGCATCAGGTTTGGCTCACCTCAGGAAGGAACAGCTTTACCTGCTGACCAGTAAGAGTCTCTTTGGAGTAACTCTTTGGGGCAGACTCTTTGGTCACTACATAGAGGTAGATGCTGGATAAGAGTAAGGAAAGCACGATGACTTGCATAAGCATAGAGAGGTTCAGTGATAGAGAATGAAGTAGCCTTCATTGTGGAAGATGGACAGCGAAGTCGCCATGCAGTGCCACTACAGCTCAGAGACATACCAAAGCCAGAAGGAAAAAAAAGTAATTTTAAATGAAAGAAAAGCTCAAGGCTGCTATCCCCAGCTACTTCAAAGACTAACCATCTATCCAGATGGCAGGTACAAAGACAGAAACCAGTTCTCATTGGAGAACAGAAATAATTTGGTGCTAGTGAGAACTTAAAATAATAATAATACAGCTGTAAATACAGGTGACTCCTGCTGCTCCAAGCAGCATTTTTTTTTCAGTTTACCACTAGTTTAGATCTTTGACAGCAGTATGTGAGAAGTTTCTCATGCAGTACCTGTCCTTGCCATATGTCAAATACTTTCTCCAGTTACTGAAGTAGATGTATTTCAACACCACCTAAATTGCTGACAGAAAGCCATTTTAATCTAGATCACAAGATGCAAATCAAACCAAATCTGAAGTTAGAAAAGTATTCACACATCATTATTTCTAAGGACCTTGTTCCAGAAGGACACTGCATCAAAGCAGAAGTCCCAATCCACGCAGTTGTGTGCAAGGTTTTAAGTCTGGGGTTTTTTTTTTTGAGAGGGTGGATGAAAGGAAGGAAAGAATTCCTCCAAAAGCAAAGACAGTTGGGTGTAACATCAGACCTCAGTGCCTACAGAGGCTGAAACATAGGATAATGCTATGGAAAATAACCATTAAAAAAAAAAACAAGTCCAGCTCCTGTAGATTTTTTCTTTCACGAGGAAGATGTGGAAAGTAACTGTGAGTGGTAGCTAGCAGAAGGAAACAGGAGGTTTATGCTTTGGAAGAGAAATCCGACCTGAAGTACAAGAGTCCCACAGTGATGCCAATGCAAAACTGAAGTTATTTTGCAGTGAGAGAACAAACAGATGAAGGGAATATAGACTGATGCTTTTGATTTGTCCAAACCCACACATTTTTGCACTGAGAAACATGATGTTTTTCAGCCTTTTCTAAACAACCAGGTGTCAGTTTTAAGGATTATCTGACTTTAGAAGCAGTAACATATATATGAACTATCATTAAAAGAACATTTTTCCAGTTCATGAAAACTGGATGAATGTTGGAAGCAGTCACAGGTTGAAGCATTTGGAGTATTTTGCCTCCTCTTACAAAAAGATAGCTGGATGGAAGGTAGCCATCTCGAGTGTGCGGCTGGACTCAAAGCTGGAGAAGAACTGGGATCCTGTTCAGCCACAGGAAAGCTTCAGAGCACATTATGCTTTGGCATCAGGGTTCACCAGGCAGCTGGTGGACGTCCAGCAAGGCAGCTGGGGGCCTGCTGGAAAAGGCACCGCTTGCTCTTTGCTTTCTTTGAACTGCATGAATTTTTCCTAAAACTCCCTGGGTGCAGCTACTTCTCTTCAGAAGTGCACTAGAATCACTTAAAGTACCGGAATATATTCACTAAAACGCTGCAAAACCTTTGTCTTTTTAGTGGAGGACACAGCAAAGGTGAAGGGCAATTAAAACAATCTCTTCTGAGGAGGTAACATCCACACGCATTGTGTGGGGACTCATCACCAGCTCATGTGCTGTAGTTTAGATTATGTGCAGAAAAGAGTTCTTGCTTACTTCGCTATTGTGCACACCGTCACCAGAAATGAGATCAAAAGCAGCATTAAAAAGAAAACCTGACTCATTTCCATAGGGGCATTTAGTACGTAAGCACTTTAAGCTTTACTCACCAACCTACAGGTTTCCAAAAACCCAGCTAGAATGCACCAATTGCTTCCACGGAGTCCAAATTTTAGGGCAAACTGTTACTACGGTCTAACAGTCTTTTTGATGATAATAAAACCTAACCATTAAAATACACGGGGAAATGCTGATAAAAGTTTTCTTTATGCTGCTGTTTCCAGCGTTCTCCAGCTCTCTGCCCAAAAAGTGACTCACTAAACAATCAGCATGAGATGATGTAAGGCGCCCAACTGCTCTCAGTAACGGGCGCAGATGTGTACGACCAGCTATGCCTCTCAGTTTTCCCAAGCTGTAGAGCAAAGATAAGCCTGAATAGCTTCATTCTGGAGTAAGATATCACACAGGCAATGGCGAAGACAGAAGTCAACTCTGCTGCTTGGGAAAATGATATTCCCCAAAGGAAACTCCAAGAATCTTCTTCTTTTAAGCAGGTGAGTTAGTAGGAAGCACCATGGCAATTAACTCCTGTTAGGTTTCATAATGAGATACAGAACTGTTCAGAGCAATGCAGAAATAACGTCTGCTAGGATTAGAACAGGCTCTGATTACAAACAAGCATGGTTTCTTTTATGTTTTACTTTGCATAAGCACACACCTTTTCAGAACACGCAGTCAAACAACTCCCTTCAGTAACCTTCCCTCTCCAACTATTTCTATACTATCTGAAAGCCTACAAATAAATGTGAGCCTTTTAAAGCAGGCCCTCCCACCTCAAGCAAAGTATCATTTTACTTTATATTAATGATGCTATTTTTTGCATTCGTGTATTTAATTGAAAGCTGATGAGTGATACCCTTTAACAGTTAGAGCCATCAAAATGAAAACCATGCACGAGGAATGTAAGAGCAAGCCTGAAAATGCAATTGGAAGTTTAGAAATTAAAAATGCTTACAGCAGTCATTAAGTGAAAAGGATGATAGAGAAATGTAGGATCACAGAAATGGAATACGTACGTTTTACTTCACTTTCTGTACAGGAGCTGAGACTCTGTTTTAAGCCGTTTTTCCAGGCTCACCAGGACTGTAAGTGATGGGACTTTATTTATTTCCTCCCCTACCCTAAGATCGGTCTGCACAAACTTCCTTTATGCAATAAAGAAACTCTCATCCCCCGCACCTATACGTCCAGTTGGAAACTGGACTTTCAGCAAAACTCCAATTTGTAATGAAGACATTGCTGCTGCAGTGCTGTGCTGGTGCTGACACGTACCAGTAGAACTACTCTCATTCTTTAAGATGTGCAAGAGTAGAATTTTTCTTTGATAAGCTTCTGGAGTCAGCTCAGATAAGCTGAAGGACAATACTGACAATGCTATTAAAATCTGCATCTGTTCTCCCACTGGAAAACCAGCCAGGCATAGACATACAGTGTTCACCTACATCTGGCTACTGTATACCACAAAGCCAATTTGAGAAGCCACATTCAGTTTCCACAATAACATTGATAATGATACAGTACGACTTGTATCCAAGTAAACACTGCCCTTCAGATCAGAATCCTATGTTTTCCAAGTTACAATTACAGTATCACTCCCCTAAAACAAGGGTTGTCAAATTGTATATGAGAAGAAAATAGAAACTATAATGAATAAATACATGTTCTCACTTGGATACTTGTCTCACTCATACAATGGCAGAGCTGCTTTAGCAAAGCAGACGAACCTAAGCAGTCTGTAGATAATTCTTTCCCCTTCTCCATCTTCATTATTGAGAGATGTTGTAATAAGAAAATGGATACAGGTGGTTTAAGCTGTAGCAGGAGACAAGGAAAAGTAATACTCTTGAAAAAGTTGCTTGAGTCAAGTTATGAACACAGTCAGCCATACTTGGCCCAACAGTCTTCAAAAGGAAGCTCTTAAACAGCTTCAGGACACTTATTCTGTTACCCGCTCATAAACAGAGCCCATTCTGCATTAGTAAGCCAACTATAAACTTGTGGTTTTCTTCATAATCCACACAAGTGAAACTAACCTCTAATTTGTAGTTGAGCCAAAATATCTTTGCTGACATCTGTATCTGAAATCCCAGAGGAACACTCTCACTGATTTTCATCCAACTGTGATAAAATGTATTCAGTGATTACCCATTTTATCATAACGCAATTGGTAATATATCCCAGATCTACAGAGGAAAAGGCACAGTTCAGTCCTACCAATTGGAAGTGAGGTAATGCATAGGTAGTTATGGATTTGGTGCTCTGGCAACTTTGCAGTCAATTCTCTGTTCAAAAACTGCACTTCTGGCAGTAAACATCTCTTGCAGATCTGAAGAGATGTCACCAAAAAACCTAAACTCAATCCAGTAACCTATGTTCTTGTCTTTTCAGACACGTCCTGTAGCAAGAACAAACATGAATGAACCACAGACACATCAGTTTTCTAGTGCCAGTGCATGATGCTGTTATGGCTATATTATTTCATAGTAATCCTGACAGAAAATTCAGAAGCTACATTAGCTATTTGCAATTTATGGTTCCAGTTTTCTTAGTAGACGCTGACAATTATTTAGTTGCACCTAGCAGTATTTGCTACCTACAGCTACTACCTTATACAAGTGATATCATTTATTATGCCAAAAGACAAGCAAGAAGAAAGTATCAACTACTTCAAAGGAAACAGCAGTCACCCTGCTGGCTGTCACTGCTTCTACTACTGTATTAGCTGTACTGCTCTAAGGAGTGTTTTGTAAGGCTGGCAGGACTGCATCTGCAGTCCCAGTCCTGTGTCTAAGCTGGTCTGAAAGGTAGCAATCTGTAGAGGCCTTGGCTTTTACTTTTTAGAGGCTTTTTACTCTCTACTTTCATTGTTTTTTTTTTTAATAGTAGCTCACATGGCGCTATGTTTTGGATTTGTGATGAAAAATAGTGCTGATAACACACTGATGAGCTAGTTGTTGCTGAGCAGCACTTGAACAGCATCAAGGTCTTTCCTGTTTCTCACGCTGCCCTTATAGCTATGAGGCTGGGATGCACAAGAAGCTGGGACGGGGCACAGCCCAGACAGTCGGCCAAACAGATATTCCACGCCATGTGAGGTTGTGCTCAGCAATAAAGGCTGGGAGGACATTCAGAGTTACTGCATTTGCCTTCCTTGGTAAGAGCTATTTGCGATGGAGCCCTACCTTCCTGGTAATGACTGTTCGTCTGCCTGACAATGGGAAACAGCGAATGATTCACTACCCGATGACCAACAGGGCCGTTCAGAACTGGAAATTCCCCAGGGAAGCGGTCACAGCCCCAAGACTGGCAATGCTCAAGAAGCACTGGGACAACCTTCCCAGATACGTGGTTTAACTCTTAGCTTTCCCTCTGTGGAGTGTGGAGTTGGACTCAATAACCCTTATCGGTCTTTTCCAACTCACAGTACTCTCTGATTTTGTGAATCCCCTATTTTGCTTTGCTAGCATGCACAGCTTTTGGAGGGAGAGAGAGAACAGCTGTGTGATGCTGATCTGCCAGCCATGGTCAATCCATAACATCCCTTTTTGTCACCCAACATGGGACTCAAAGGGTTCCAGATAACGACAAATTTGATTGGAGCACGCTAGACTGAAACTATAGATGTTATATCTGCTTAGCTATTAATTGGCGGGCTCCTGCACTTGCTCCAGGGCTTGCCTACCTTACAGTATACTGGGCTGCAGCCCTTGTTAGTGGCTGCTTATTGTTTTCCCTATAGTTTTTACCATTTTACTCTGCTGTGCCTGGAAACATTTTCATATCAGCAATGGCCATGCACCTGGGCTGACAGATGGCCAGGGCACTGCTGCTGTTCAGGGCAGGCTGGAATGCCAATGGAAACTCAAGTCAAAAGGACTGTGGCTGTGGACAAGTCCAAGCAGGAAAATCTACACCCCAAAACATCTTTGTGGATAAGGCAATGCTGAAACACCTCAAAGCAACTGTGGGTAAGCCCAAAAAAGAGTAGGTAAATCTGTGGCACGTGGTAAAGCTGCAGAGGAGCAGGTCTACCCCTCAGAGACTGTGGCACATGCAGAAGCCCATTCTGGAGGAGTTCATTGCAATGATAAACGCTATGGCTAAGGGAATGGTATCTGCATAAATTTAAGGATGGAAAGGCCAGCAGTTAACAAGGATGCATTACATAGAATGAGACCTAAGAGTGACATATAAACATTATGGAGTAAGAGGTGCATACTGTACTGTTTTGAACTGGGATGGCTAGTTTTCTTCATACGAGCTCATATGGTGCTATGTTTTGCATTTATGATGAAAAATGGGGTTGACAACACACGGATGCATTAGCTGCTGTTGAGCAGTGCTTACACAGAGTCAGGGTCTTTTCTGCTTTTCAGATTGCCCTGTGTATGAGAACTGCTGAGTCACAGCCTGAACCACTGATTGAACACCTGGGGAAAGGATGGGTCAGCCCTGGGAGCACAGGTGAAGGCAATTCAGCTGTGTGACTGGGAGGGGTGGAGGCTGGCTGCACCTCTCTTAGACCCCATTTAAGGGCTGACTGTCAGTAGGGAAGGATCTCTTTCTGGAGGTTCCTCCTCGGTGAAGCTTTCCCCTGTGAACCTGGAATCTTCTGATATGGGTAAGCAATCTTCTTCCTTTCTTTTATAGCACCTTTGTGTTGTGCCAATCCTTTTGTCATTACACTTCTGGTGAAACACCTTTTCCCATCATTATTAATCTGTTCAGTTGCTACACCCTGCTAGCTCATAGGCTAGGATGCACAATACGCTGGGAGGGAGCACAGCCAGGACAGCTTATCCCAACAGACCCGAGGGAGGTTCTCTATGCCCTGTGATACTGTGCTCAGTAATAAAAACTGGGAAGGGACATTCAGAGCTGTTGCTTGTCTTCCTAAGAAACTCTTATGTGATGGATGCTTTCCTAGAAATGCCCACACATCTGCCTACCAATAGGAAATTGTGAATTAATTCCTGATTCTGCTTTGCTTGCACACACAACTTTTGTATTAGCTATTAAGCTGTCTTTATCTCTACCCATGAGTTTTCCCACTCTTACCCTTCTGATTCGCTCCCCCATCTTGTGTGAGGGGAGCAAGGAAGGAGCTGCATGGTGCTGAGCTGCCTGCTGGAGTCAACAGCACACATCTGCTGCCTGACCCCACGTTTGCTGGAGAAAATTCCTGTGCAGGAGAAGTATCAACCTGATTATTTTTAAACTTCTGAGGAAGCCTTTGAGCAACCGTGCTTCAGGACTTGCTCTGAGCATCCATTTACACCTCCAACATCTGACCGAAAGCAGGAGCAAGCTGATAAGCTGCTGCAGGTGCACTGAGGTCTGACAGGAACGACTCCAGTCTGCCTGCTATCACGGGGTTTAATTTCTGCATTATTATTGTGCAACACTAAGACGGGTATTCAGACAGCCTGCCAAGATAAATTAAAGGTCTACTGGCTCTTAACAAGAAACAGTATCCCCATCCTTGACTTAGAGGTTACAGGTGACACCGCACATTAGGCTCACCTTGCTTTTGTCTTCTGCCTGCAGCTGAGATACTAAAACGTAATCACGAGCAGTCATGCATGATTTGAGACATTTGGCTCCTGGCATTGGTAAATGCCCAGTACTGCAGCATAAAGACCAGCTGGGGAACTCTTCACGCAAGTTCTGTGAACAAAAGAACGCACTGCCTTCCTTTGGCAGCAGGTAATTCACTGCATATTGTTAGTTTGTGTGCTGTTGAGAAAACATATTGCTGCCGTTCAGCTGCTCAGGAGCTCTAGTCGCTGCACAGGGGAATTCTATACTGAAAACCTTCACAAATTTTTCTTGGAGGTGGGCCAAATGGAGCCGTGGTTGTTACTGGGTGCAAATGCAGTGACTTTATCCCAAGGTATGCAGTGTCTGAGTCCTCCAAATAAATTCCTCCATGCTCGCCTTAGGGATGACCTATCAGCCCAGACCAGAGAATGCTTTTCCACCTTACCTCTGGAAGAGGCCACAGTCTCCTTCCCTCCCTCTGCAATTTAAAAAGTTATATTTCTACCAAATCAGGACATACAGATGGGGACCATCCCATGCATCATTTCCAGCTCTGACTTTTCTCATCGTTTGAAGTCACCTACAACTGAACTCTTTCTGCTCAACGCAAGTAGAAACAAATATTAACGGTGTAAACAGTTAAAAACATTTACAAAAAGAAAGATACCCTTTGAAATTCATAGAAGCAAGCAAATGGATTTGACTGAACTTCACGCTTTCAGGAGAAGCGTCTAAAAATAGGTAGTGTCAGCTATGCAAGAATTTAATGAGCAGTGGCCAGCACTGAGAGGTCTGTCCAATTCTGAAAGCGTCAGAGTGAGCAGAGGAAATGACTCCAGGTCCAGAGATCCAAAAAGCTGAAGACGATCCTCCCCCTTCCCTTTTGATTCAAGCACCCACATACCTATGGAGGAAAAAGAGCTCCCTGGGCTGAAGCAGACTGAATACGTTGGAGGCAGACGCCACGATTCAAGCACAGGTTGAAAAGTACATTTTGAAGCTCTGACAGTGCACACTATGCAGATTGTTCTGCTTACAAGTGCTTATTTGGGATTTTTGATGCATGTTTTACCATACATTCTGAACACATGGATGAGAGAGGGCACAGAGACCCTTTGGTTACCTTCCTGCTTGCAGCCACTTACATTCTTTGAGGCACAGAGGTGGTCCCCCCCACCATCCGCACATGCATTTTTTTAACCCATTACCAAAGGCAGAATCAGACCGCTCTCCTTGCACTTGTAAGCCTTCCTCTGGCAGCAAGGAAACTTTGCACCCCAACTAAGAACTTCAGGCAAGCAGAAGACGATGCATTTCTCTGCTTTCAGTGCTGGCAACCAATGAAGAAAAGTTGCACCGAAGCCTTCTGAAGGAGGTTATAAAGTGCTATGAAATGAACGCTGCCTCAAGGAAAGTCTTCCAACCTATTTGTAAGCCTTCCCGGCCACAAGGACTGAACCCAGAAACAACACGCGCTTAATCTGTCAGTGCTGGAGAGAGAAAAAGGGTCTCAAGAAGCGTAAAAACTATTAAACTGAAAGTGAATGGAGCTAGCTAAATCACCCCCATCAAAGTGTAACGGGCACATAAAGGCACACAGGTGAAGAGGCTAATAAAAGTGCCGCTCTAGCAACGAACGCAGCTCAGATATACTGCTTTCAATAAAAGGTGCTTTTCCGGACAAAAAGCAGCCTCAGGAGATGAGCGCAGCTCTCCCACCGCCCCATAGAAGGCAGCCCACACCCCAATCCCAGCACGGGGGCACCCACAGACAGCGGGATCTGACGGCTGTGAAGTTCCAAACCACTTTAGCCCCGATTTGCATCCACCCCTCCTGCTCCCCCGGTGCAGCCAGGGCTGGCAGACGGCACCCGCTCAGCTCCGTACCTGGAGGGTCCATCTCAATGTAAAAGATGAGCTCAGTGGAATAGGGCATCATCACCTCCCTCCAGTCCGTGTCATCGCGGTCCATATCCCACACCGTGTTGTACATCGCGGCGGGCGGGCGGCAGCGGGGATTTCTTTGCGGTTAATTGGTTTAAAAAATAATAACAACAAAAAAAAAAGGTGGAAAAAGGCTTCCAGGAATATCCCACCTGCCGTGAAAGAACGCTTCGGCTAAACAAGCAAACAAAAAAGCTTAAAAAAAAATCGCTAAATTAAAGTTAAATTACAAAAAAAGCCACACAGGACACCTCAGGGTTGCCCTGCAGGACCTCAGTCAGGTAGCTATACGGACAGATATATATATATATAATATACATAAAGCGCTTCTCGCTGGTTGTTCAAAAAGACACCTTTCCACAGAAAAGCCACTTTCCTGAATTCTGTCTCAAAATCGCCATTTTCGGGGTATTTTTTTAAAACACCTGGCGGACAGCGAGACAAAACCCCGCACAAAAGCGGGGCACGGCGGCGGTTCGTGAGGAGGCGACTCCGCTGCCGGATGGAGCCCGAGCTGCAGCCCGAGGAGAAAGGAGGGGGCGGCGGGAACAATACCGGCGGCCGAGCCCGGGCGGGCAGCGCTCAGCCCCGAGCTCAGCGCCGGGCGTGCAGCCCGCGGCGGTGCCCGCCGTGCCCTGCGTGCAGCCCGGCCTGGCTCAGCCGGCGGCTCCGAGCGGCTGCGGCGGGTGCTGCTGCTGTTGGTGGCGGCGGCCCCTCGCTCTGCGCGCCGCCGCCGGCCCCGCTAGGTTTCATTTTAAGAGGCTCTGAGGGGCCCAACCGTCGCCAACCGCCTCTTGCCGAGCGTGAGGCCACGCCCCCCCGGCGCCGCGCGGGTGGGGCGAGGGGGCGGGGCCTCGGGTAGGCTTTATAAGCGCGTCGGGGAGCGAGCGCTACCACGGCAGAGCGCAGGGGGTGAAGCAAGCCAAGGGATAAGGGCGAGCGGCCGTCTTTAGTCCCTCAAAATACACCCGAAAGCAAGCTTTCCAAAAAACAATCTAACGTTTCTTCACTTTATAATTTTTACCGGCTCCCCGCTGCCTCTCCGGCCGCTTTTTCAGCCCGCTTCTCAGAGAGGTGCCCCCCTCTTCTGAGGGGACGAGGGCGAATGGTGCGTCCCGCGGCTGGCCTGTCGCCACGGGGCTGCCGCCGCGGAGCACGCGCGAGTGGCGGGGGGAGTGGAGCCCAGTTGCCGGAGCTGCTGCCTTTGTCTGAGAGAGCAGCGAGCGCCGGGATTGGTGGAGCGCTCCGAGCGGCTCGCCCAATCAGATGGCGGCGAAACCGGCCGGCTCGATGGTGGTTGGCCGGCAGCCCCGGTTACTAAGCGGGACAAAGGGAGGCGAGCGCCGAGGGGGAGAGGGGGACAAAGGGGTGCGGGCCCTCCGGGGTTGCGGTGCTGGTGTCGGGACTGAGCCCCGCGAGCCGGCCGGGGGGTGCTGGTGTGGGACGTAGCAGTGCCTGGGGGCCGGTGTGAGGTACCCGCAGTGTCCCCCTCAGCACCAAAAAGGCCGGGCGCAGCGCTGCGGGGGGCGTGAAGGCGGCCATCTCGGCCTGGGCCCGAAGCGGCCTAAGGAGCGGCAGAGCGAGAGCCCCTCAGGAATGGGGGAAAGGCCCTGCCGCGGGCACCGCCGCGCACCGAGCCTCAAAAAGCACCGAGCTTATATGCTCTCCTTGCGCTATAAACGTGGACAGTTCAGTTATTAGCCATGCCCAGAGTGGCAGACAGCCCCTGGCAGGGCTCCCTTGGCCAAGTGGGGCTGAGTCTGGCGTGGCACCCAGCCGGGGCTGGGCACGGCGCGCTGCGGTTTGCCCATGGCCTCAGCGCTGCTCCCACAGCAGCTCCTGAAGGGGCGTTCAGCGCCGTGGCTCACACAGCCCTCTGCAGATAAATTAATTTAATATCCCCGTCCACACGCTGATTAATCTGTGATAAGCAGATACCATTCCTTCTTCTAATTTTTAAATTAAATGTTGGTGCTAATGCAAGACAGCATCTCGAGCTCGCTTGGAGTGAAATGCCCTCCTGTCAACAGCCTCCCTGCCCCCCCCCCCAGTGATGCTGCATTGGGTGCAGGAGGCCTGAGGGTGCAGGTGGACGTGGGGCTGTGCCGCTGCAGTCCCATCTGAGCTGAGGAGAGGGGCTGCTGGCCCCGCTGCCGCCCCCAAACTTTGATAAGTAGCTCTTGGGGAGGAGGGAGGATGAGGCTGAAATTTGTCCCCCTCCCTTCCTGCACCTCGTTATGAGTTCCACCCACATAAGACCTAATTACTTGGCTTTTATGCTGGCAAAGTGGATTTCATTCTTGCCGTTTCCCATGATGGTTGCCTTCATTTTCATGGCGGCACTGATGGTTACAGCTTATTGATGTTTTCACTTTAGTGATTTAAAGCAGAATACATTTTGTTATTAGCACTGGTTTCTCTCATTGCTGCTTTAATCAAAGGCGCAATTTAAGGCAAAGGATTGCGTGTAATGGTAAACAGTAGGATAATGCCTTGAGAGAACAGAATATTAATGTGTTTTTATTTCTCAAAACTGAGCTTATAATATATCCAGGATTGCTTGGCTCCCAACGCAGACACATGGGGCTCTCCCTTTCCCAGCACTGGGGGCAAGCGGCTGTGTGCGTGCTGGGACAGAGGGACACATGCGTGTCACATCACAACAGTGCCTTTGGAGTGAATGAGTAAGATGAGGGGAGTGCCGAGTGCACAGAGGTGCTCTGGCTGAACAATAGGTCACCCCACATCTGGAAAAGCTACGTCCGAACACCAAAATAACGCAATACATGTCGTTTCCAAGAGGTCTGCATTGCAAAGCAAGACTGAAAGCAAGATCTGAGCGCTATGCGCTGTCCCTCCAACGTATCTCCCATCCCACTGTCAATGGCTCCCTTCCAGTGGACCTGACAGCTTGCACTTCAAGTCAAGATTAAATACTGAAGTTTTGAGCACTTGCCTGTGCTTCAGGCGGTGCCGAATGGCCCTGCACTGAAAGGCACCAAACACAGAAAAGCCATTTGTGCCAAACTGCTTGGTTTCCTCTTTACTGAGCCACGAAACGGTGAGCTGAATGTGGACCACAACGGGCTGTTACAGCTGGAGGACTGCTGGAGGAAGGCGGGCTGAGCCCCTGGTGCTGCCAGCCCAACTCACTCAAAGATGAGAGATTTTGGGGTGGGCTGAGTACTCCTGAGAGCTGAATACAATTGCCACTGTGAGCAGAAGCTCAGACCCTGCTAGAGGTTTGCTGGCACAAAGCAGAGCCTTGGCCATGCTCTATTCCGTTACCGGCCTCGCGCTGCGCAAGCACTGGGATCTGCGAACTACTGAACTGATGGCCAAATCCCACACAGGATGGAGCAGGCTGAGTCTTCCCCTGCAATTACACAGTCCCAGCCCCCGAAATACCACAGAGACTGCGAAGCATTTGCCACCAGATTAAGGGTATTAACCCCTGTGCTGTGCTGAGGTGACGGGGCGAAGTGACAGCAGGTTCCCTCCCCATGTTCCCTTGGTTCTAGCAGGGACTGTGCCTCCTCCTCGATGATTTAAAGCTTTGGTTTGTGCCCTTGTAGGCTGCAGAAGTGTTGCCTTGCTCCACCCCAGCTGTGGCCACATTTCTGTGGTGAGGCAAAGCTCGGCAAGCATCCCCAAGTAGGGTGCTTTGGTTTGAAAATTATATATTGCATGAAAAACCCGTATTAAAGAATAATATGCGGTCTACAAAAGCATCTAAATGAAACACTTCTATGTTAGGAAGTGTCTTATTTACAGCTGGCTGGGCAGCCTAAATCCCCTTCCCTGTGCTGGGCACGCTGCAATGAAAGGGGCCAAAAAATGGGCTCACGTACACAGGGGTTGCGGCACAATGCATGCACAGAGCTGGACTTGCAAGAAATCATACATTTGGCATTTCCTAACTTAAAAGCACTTGGCTTTGCATTGTAAACAACGTTCTTTTCACGTTAAAACAAAAAAAGTAAGAAAGGCATAAGGTCTTTTAAATCAATTACTGCAGTGTAGGTTAGGAGAGGGGTGCCCGGGATGGGGGCACAAAGGGTGGGCAGGGGGTGAGGGAAAGGACACGGCGTGCAGCGCTGCTTTGGCAGGCGGTGCTGGGCCAGCTCTTCAGAAAGTTCACGTTCAGTTATTGTGCTGACAGGCTGCCAAAGTTTTCCTGAGGAATGCAGGCAGCAGAAGGGAAATGGCCATTTTCAAACTTTTTTTTTTTTTTAATAACTCAGCCAAACCGGAGTGGAATTTCATGGGAAAAGCGAAAGGTACATCTCCAGCCTCGGGGCATCATTGCTGCCAAATCTCAGAGGAGTGGAGGTGTCCGAACATCTTCGGAGCAGCACACGCTCGCGTGCTCATAGCCACCCCGAGCATCCCCTCTGCAGGAGGATGCTCCCACCCTGCTCCCCCAGAACACCAACACTAACACACGGCTCTTACATAAACCAAACCTCCGCAGCGCCGAAGCAGAATGCAAATCCTGTTTAAAAAGATTGCAACTTGGATGCTTGAGTCGTCCCCATCCCAGTGCCAGCCCGCAGCCACGTATGGTGCTCCAGGACCCACAGCCCTGCAGTGGGCACCTTTCTCCCCACACGCTGCCAGCACTTGGGGTCTTTTAGCATAGGGGCAGGGCTGCCCACACCCTGGGCTATGGCACTGTGGGGCCATGAAGCTGCCATTCGCCTTCTGTCTCCCCCTGCGCTAATTCCTCTTGCCATTTCACCAGCGACAAACAGAGTTAAACGGAACAACCCATTACAGGAGGACCCTGGCAGACTGACTGTGGAGGGTTTCAGCCATCCCCATTTACACCGGCTTGGAAAGAAAGTTTTGGCTCGGGCAGCTCCAGTTACAGAAGGATGGGACCACACTCCGGCCCCTTTGTGCACTTCGCATCTCCGTCACCGTGCCATGGCCTCGCTTGAAAACAGTGAGCAAAATGGAAGGAGGCTTGTAACAAGTTCAGAGAAATTAGGGAGAAAAGAGCCACCCTCTCCCAGTTCTGCAAGCAGGACATTTTTGAAATGTAACACTGTATAGGAATTTTAAATATTTTTCACTTCCTTTATTCATTACTTTAATGCACTGGCACCGCTCACTGGGGTTTTTTTTTCCTGCAAGGAATGCACAATAACCACTCTGTAAATTCCTCAGGTCTGATTTTAAGAGGAACTGTAGAACTTTATTCATGGAGGAGAGAAATAATCCCAATCCCTTCCTGCCATAACTCTTTTTTTTTTCATAAGCAGAGCAGCTCACAGTTTAATCACAGTGCGAGCGCTGGGGAGAAGAATGCAGCAGCAAATGTGGGGACGCACAGATGTTCCTGCACTGCTGCCACCCCTGGGACCTGAGGGTCCCCAGGTTTGGAGGTGGCACAGCACAGCACCTCTCGCTGCTGTTGGATAGACCCAGAGCGGGGACTCCTGGGGGTGTGAGAAGCCGTCCATCTGGCCGTCCATCCAGGCCAGGAATTCAGCGCAGGCGGCGCGTTGGCTGCTGCTCTGCTCGCAGTTACACGCATGCAATCCATCGTGCGCTGCTCCTCTCTCCATGCACTTTCCCTGTCACTTCTCCCAAATGGAAACATGGCTCTGTTTGCTTTGGAGATTGTTTTCCCTGGCTTTCTCTGCTTAGCAGTAAATAAGTGCGTGGAAGAATGGCCTTTGAACACCAAGCGGAGAAATAAAACAGCCCTACGTAGGGTTAGTGCTTATAAACCACTGCGTGGATGTGATGCCTTCATTGGGCAGCCAGAGATTGGGACACCATAATTTGGTTGAATAATTCTGAGTTCCTAAGAGAAGAGCATCAATTCAGGTTGGGTATTAGGAACAATTTCTTCTCCGAAAGAGCAGTGATGCAGTGGCACAGCTGCAGAGGGGGGTGGTGGGGTCACCATCCCTGGAGGTGTTCCAGAACCACGGGGTCGTGGCACTGAGGGACAGTGGGCATGGTGGGGTGGGGTTGGACTGGGTGATCTCAGGAGACTTTTCTAGCCTCAGTGATTCTGTGATTCTAATTTCTTGGAAGCTAGGTGGGATAAAGTAAAGAAACCAATACTGATGGATGGCCCCAACATGTCTTGTGTTGGAAAGGACCTTAAAGCCCACCCATTTCCATCTCCAACTACCATGGGCAGGAACACATCCCACCAGATCAGCTACCCAAAGGCCCATCCAGCCTATCCTCAAGCAGCTCCAGGGATGGGGATTATCCCTTCAGCAAGGGCTGTTTCCCTATCAAGTGCTACCTTCAGTCCCCAGCCATTTGGGAGAAAGCTCTTCATTTTTCAACAGTATAATGGAAGGTTTCCACTCCCAAAGTACTTCGGAGCCATTTTTGCACAAAGCCAGAAAAATTCCATCCCCAAAGGAGAAAGGAAAAGAAAAACACATTAGACAGAGTTAGGAGTGCCTGAATGAAGGGTTGGTGGGAATGGAAACTTCCACCTCACTGTCACCCTGGGCTGCTGTGGTGTGATGCTCTGGGGGTGGGAAGGCTGTTGAGGTCTCAGCAGCGTCTGCAGCCCCAAGATTCATGTGCACCAATGACATGGGACACTCGATGCTTTCCAGTCAATGGTAGGGTAAGGAGAAAATCCTTTTGATAAAGGATGCAAAATATGATCCCAAGGGCTCAGAGGAGCTCTTCTTTGAGCCAGCTCTTGGCATCTCCAAGTGCTTGGGGTTACCCATCCAGGAAAAGGGATGGAGCAGGCATGTTCCTGACCTACCTCCTACTGCTGCCCTTAAAGGATAGCTCGGATAGCATCTCAGCAGGGCACTGATCTCACATTCATCCAAGTAAGGAGAAATCCCCCCAGTCCCTCTGATAAAGATTGCAACCTATGGAAGTAATGATGGGAGAAAGAAGCTGCCCAAATAACTCATTTGTTGTTGTAATGAATGAAATGGTGAATGGAGACGGGGATGGCAATGTGGGGATAACACAGAGTGACCTGAGGTACTGACTGGCAGAGAATTTGGACCGGAGGGACTTAGAGCTGCCTGTGAACATCCCTGTTCAGCCCCACACCAGCAGCAGGGCCGGGGAGCCCTTCACTTCAACCAGCACGGCAGCAATCCCACAGGATAAGTATTCATAACTCCCTTGGCTAAGGCAGCCCGCATTTCCCATAGCTACTGCTTCCCAGAAGCCAGAGGACGTCTCAGCCCTGGCTCTGCTGCCTCGGCTCATGCTTCCTTCCCATCCCAGCCTGCAGACCTGGCACAGAATTACTGCCTGCTTTGCATCGTGCTGGGCTCCCGCCACCCTGCCAGCCCCCATGCTTGTCCCTGGCAGCAGCCCCTTGCTGCCCCCGCTGTCCCATGCCGGCTGCGAAATGTTTTCTGTTCCTACAGAAATCCAGCTGAACATAAGACCGCCTTCGCTTGCCAAACAGCCAGAGCTCTTCTCCTGCTTTTTAGTTGAGAACAGCAGTGATTTTTGCTCAGCAGAGTCCAGATGAGGGGACCTCAGTGCCTTGTGGCAGAGACACTCTGGGGGTGACCCATGGCCGCCCCCTGTCCTTGCCTTTTGCAGGTCACAGCTGGTGGCATTGTCCAGCCCTGCATTTTGAGAAAGGCCTGTCAAAGCGTGCAATGGCAAAGCTATGTCAAGCCCTTTCCTAACAGCAGGGATGGATTCGTGCCTCCAGCACTGACCCACACATATTAGGGCTGTGAGGACCTCACCCATCCAGGGGCCAGAGACTGGTCATCCCATCTGGAACCCCCTGAGCCCTCTGGAAGTGCCACCAGAGTGACAAGCCAGCAGCAATCCCAACCTGAGACTATGCTGACAACAGACAGCCATTCATCGTCAGCATCACTGAAGTGTTCACCTGTGAACCTGGAGCAAAAGCATGGGAAAAATGAGGGAAGTGCCCACTCCTATAGGAGCCCCTGAGTGGGCATTGGGTTCTCAGGGAGCATAGGCAGCACGAAGAGTTCAAGCCTTCCAGTTAAATACGGGAAGGAGTTAGCAAGTCTTTGTGGAGGCGGATTAGAGGCAGAGGTAAATGCTCCTGCTAAGTGTAATCTGCCTGGTTAAAAGCTCAGCTCAGCCACTATCCCAGCATCTTCTTTGCTTCTTATAAATATAGGAGACACAGCTTCGGACAGCATTTTTTGGTTCCTTTGGCCTATTTATAGACCCCAGAGATGGGGCAGAGACTCTTCCTCCCCCTCCTCCCCAGTCTGGGTACTGTCTGTGCTCCCCCCATCCAGTGCCCCCTTCTCTATGGGATGGGCTTAGTGCTGGCAGCCTGGGGCTGGCACAGGGGGGAGCTCAGTCACCCTGGTTCCTCAGGAGAGGCTGTTCCCACTCGTTCTTCATCCCTTGTGCTTCAGCCACCGGCCACCAGCCCTGTGCTGGCCTCAGCTCACCCAGCCAGGACCAGCTGCTGAGATAACCCATCCGCATCCTGCAGGTGCAGCAGGAGGGGGATTATGGCTCGTGGGTCAGGGCAGGTGAAGGCAGCTCCTGGTGATATGGAATTGGGCTGGTGACAGGAACAGGGCGCTCTGCCACCCCACATGCCAGGGAGCAGCCATATCCATGCCCCCCTGATCAGTGAGACAATGCATGAGAGGATGGGGGCTACACTGGGTGTGATACATATAGGAATCCCACACAGAAATAGCAAAATACGTGACTGTATAGAAACATTTCACCTCTGCTCTCTCTAAAAGCCCTGTTTGCAAAAGGGTTAGCAATACGTGCACACAAGAGGGAGGCAGCTCTGCTTGGACCATCCTGCCCCATGGCAGTAGCATCCTCAGTACCCTGTCCTCCCTATCTCCACAGGTTGTATACCCCTGGGTCTTAAGGGTGGAGTCCCTACTCCACCCAGTCTCCTACTCTCCAAGAGAGCTCTGGTGGGCAGTACAATGTGTGGATCGTGGATTTACTGGGATTAAGGTATTTTCCATGCATTCGAACTAGTTGTCATGAGTCCAGACCTATCTAGAGACCAGAGGATGAGAAGAAATGGGGGAGAGCCCAAGGCCCCTCTGTTTCCATCCTCATCCTCACCCCCAACCCCATTCTCACCCCTAGCCTGAATGCCATCTTCAAGCCTATCCCCATCCCTATCTCCTGGGCTTGCAGGAATACTCAGGGCACTGTGCCCTCTCTGGGGCCAGGACACATCGGTCCGCCTGGGCAGGCACGAGGGCTAGGTGGCTCCAGGAGCTTGTTAACCTTAATCCTCCCCTGGATTAATACCGAGGGGAGCTGGGGACAGTGGTTAAACCCACAGGAGTGCAGCACAGGAGCACAGCGCTGGGGTGAGGAGGGGACAGAGGGCGCAGGAGAAGGGCAAGGAGAGGAGCAGGTGGTCCCATAGCCTAATCAGATGTGGCCATGGATTTTGTGGGCATGGCGCTGGGCCCAAAGGGACAGGCAATATGATGGCTGGGGCATAATGAGTGACAGAGGGGTGCTGCAGGGTCTGTCTTCGTGGCTTGAAGCCCTGAGATCAGTCTAGAGGTGTGGGGTTGTGAGCCCAGGATGGAAATCTCCTGTTGTCGGAAGGATGTTCTTTTGGGAAATGCCTCTTCCTGGGGCTGAGCTTTCAGCTTGACTTGGAGGAGCAGTGCAGGGATGCTCAGAGCCTACAAATCTACTGGGGTGCTGCATCCAGCTGAGAACCCACAGCTCTTGGCATCAGTGGTCCATCCCTAGGTATGCTAATGGGGCTTGCATGCCCACACTGGGGAAAAGCATTATCATCTGTTTCCCCACTTCCCCATTAATCAGAGGGAAGTACTGACAATCCCATGTAACCCCCTGACACCCATCTCTGGGCATCCCCAGCCCCAGCAGAGTCACAGGTGCCCATGGATGAGGTTGGCATTCCCCAGCAGCACAGGTACAGTTCCCCTCTGGGCATTCCCACCGCAGAGCTGTTTCACCGTGCTTGAATGTGTGGGG
>PPHD01001640.1:11733-41243 GCA_002909625.1 Bambusicola thoracicus | reverse complement strand
GAACCAAAATGCTATTTGATTATTCAAAGGGAATTTCTGAAGAGAGCTACTAATCAGCACCAGATTCAAAAGCAATTCAATGCTCCCTTCACAGATAGAATGGAAAATGTTTTCTTTTTCACATTTATATATTTATTAGTGTCTGTTATTAGCATCTGCCTTGAAAATTAGCAGATATTTCAGGAGTGAACGTTCACAAGCCAAGCCTAAGGATTCATAAGTTAGTGCTTGGGATACAAGACTTTGCTTGTCAGCAAAATTCTGAGAAAGAAATATGCTTACATAGAAAATAATTTACTGATAAGTCACTACCATGGAAAAAAAAAAAAAGCAGCAGCAGCTAAGGAAATAAATAATTCTAATATAGTGAAGCTAATGCAGTCTAATATGTTAGACTTTTTATCACCTACTCCCATGTACAGCCTATTGACTCTAGAGGTAGAAGAACTGAGGTCATTCTCCCTTATATGGGCACTTGTTTCATGGAACTCATTGGAGTTTATTATCTTTGAGACATCTATACTTTTCTCATATTTGGTTTAAATAGGTCAGAAGTTTCAGTGTTATGAACAGTTGTAAGACAAACAGCAATACCAGGTTTATTTCTTAGGAACAATTGTATTCTTCTAAGTTAACTTCAAGGTGACCTTTATCAGTGTCTTATTGTGTTCTCCCTCTATTCATCGCATAGGTTGTATACCAATCTAAACATCTTTTTCTTCGACTCTATATGGCTGGACTTCACTGATAAAGGAATAAAAAGTTTGAAACAAACAAAAAAGTTCACAAAGAACCATGGCTTTTTAATGCCTCCCTTCACTACTTTTTTGGGAAGACAAATGTTGCAAAAATGCATATGCACTTGTTTGTGAGCTAGAAAGGTTTCTGGTAATATGTATTCATACCAAAAAGGTACTGATGCTTAAACAAAAGTATGAATCAATTCTCTAAAAGCGTATACTTAAAATACATTTCAGTGAGAGAACGAGAGAGGAAGAGTAGAGTAATGTTACTAAGAATGACTACGAAACATGAAGTTTACACATTACATAAAACTATTTTTGACACAGTAAAATGCATTCAATCTATGCTTATTGTAATTCACTTTTATGGTGACTTGCTTAATAGTGGAATATATATCATTTATACTGCTATTCTTCATGCTTTTAAATTGTAATATCCTCTCCTCAATGACTGCCTGTCAATTTCTCTGATCTAAATTTGATTTCATAAATTAACTAAGCCAATTAAGTAGAGAGTTATGATTAGAATAAGAAATGAAAGCAAATAAATAGTGATCTACCATCCCAAAATTCTTCATTTCAAAATTCTCATTCCTAGTGTAATCGGCACTTGCACAATGTTTTATTTTTGTTAATTCACCCTAATTGTCTTTAGATTATTTAATCAGTGTGGCATCTCATGGAATAAACATATATTTTTAGGTGTTGTCATCTGTGTAAACAAGCCATGTAAGCACTACAGCCAAAGCCCCACTTATACTTTGATGTTACCCACGCATCTTTCTTCTCCTTTCTATGTATTCCTTCATACTTACATAAAGTCATAAGATACTGATTAACCTGTGTGCTAATGGGATGTGTCTTTAGTTCCCTTCTGTTGCTAATCCTCTGCACCTGCTCAGGTGGGACACACCACCCATTTACTGCAGTCTGTTTTCAGGACTGCATTTATAAACCATTCATTAATCAGCTTTGTTTGGTCTCATTCTTGGAAATTAGCCTCTCCATAATATGTCTTTGTTTGTTTGTTCTGTTTTTATGTTCTTAGATCAGTACATCATCTATTTAGACTGGGTGTTATGTTATATCTTGTTTCTTTATTTGATAGATTTCCAGGAGACCTTTTCTTGAGGTGAATATTTATTATCCCAGCCCTTTCTTACTCCTTTTATTGTACACAGCACCATGGGCCAATAAACAGTATCAATTATAGATGCAAGGTTATTGCTAGAGAGCCTGGATATTGATCTCACATAAGTAAGAAATGGTTGAAGGAATGAACTTATTTGTTGGCAGGTGTCCATATCATGAAGCAATCACCATAAATATCTTCAGTCTGGCCTTTTCTTGACTCATATTACAAATATTAGGAGCTGAGAAATCAGAATGAATCAATACTGCATGCAGAGTTAGAACACATTATGTAGCCAACCTGTGAGGAAAGACATGCTTGCTCTGTATAAAAAATGGAGGCTTTTAGTCTCTGGGGCTGCCAGTTCAGTCCTTTGCAAAAAGAATATCTTAAATAGCACTTATTTAAGAGGAAAGGTCAGCATTAGTTTAATTTTCTCACAGTTTCGGAATCAAAAAATAAAGTATTTCCTTGTAAAGATGCCGAGTGTTATACAACAGATTATAAGATTGCTACTTCTCATATTTTCTTTAATAAAACAGGGGCAAGCATTTGGTTTTGCCATAAATTGTCAGGTTTTATGCTGATTCTTTTGTCTCAAAAAGTATTCAGAATTGAATCCAAATGCTAGACTACCTAAAGGTTGATGTTACTTCAAGAAAAGTTTTAATCACAGCTGAGCTTACCTCAGTTGTTCAGTTGTAGCTTGGGCCAGGAGAACAACCCTGGTGATTGATCTTTGGGTTGAGATGGCGTTAGTTAGCAAGCCCTCGGGGTAGAGGCAGAGCATCCAGAAGGAAAAATTAAAAAGGGAAAGGGAGAAGAAATGTTTATCACGCATTTACTAACATTTTATGGCAATGTTATGGTAAACTGAGAGATGAATGCCTACATTCATGTATTTTGCACTGTTCTGAGGCACTAATAACATTAAATCAGGCTTAATACTTCACACCAAATGTTCAGTAAAATAGGGGATGATGTGTGAATATTTGTTGATGCTATACACTATGAGAACAGCGTAAAAAGTAGTGCTTGAATGGCATAAAATGCTGCAAAATAGAGATCAGAATTATGCTAATATCATGATAATATAAAAATATTAAGTCTCCAAATGACAGGATTACAACCCAACTATCTTCAGTCCCTAGGAACCTTTCAGCTAAGCTCTTGGTAAATAAAACAGCCAGTCCTACACGGAAGTCAGATTACAAATTTAAACAGTTGTGTTATTAGAACTGCACAAAACATTCACCTCTGGAGACTGAGGTTAAAATATGATTTAGGTTGCCGGAGGATGTTAGTTTAGTTGTCCCAGCATAGCAGACATTTCATTAGGTAATAAAATCACCCCTCAATCTGGAAACCAGTTGGTATGGTTAACATGTTCTCTTTAGCAAAAGCTAGGATTGGTATAGCTGAAGAGTTATAGAACAAGATGAAAGTAAATTGGCAGGTTTATATTGAAAAAAATACTGATTACTTTAATTGCCTATAAATACATGTAGGTATATATACACACATGTATTTGCCAGTTACTCTACCAAAGTCAATGTGTAGTTTGCTCGTAATCCAGGTAAAGAAAGATGAGCAGGAAGAATGCAGGTGTACTTTCAAAGAAAAGGATGTGACTGAAGTATAATATAAAGTTTAAGCATGGAATGAAGATAGTAGTTCACAATATTCAGAAATCTGGTATTATCAGACTTTCCTATTTTTTTTTATTTTTCAGATAGAAAGTACAAGTATTTGTTTTTTATTGTGTGTATATATTTGTTCCTGTGCAGGTACAAACACTGCGGGTTTTATTACCTTAACAGAGTCAGTGGAGAGATCTTTTCCAGTAATTGCTTTACTTTTATTATTGATCCTTTTTTGCTATTCATTTTGTTTTCTATAGTTGTCTACAATACCATATATTGCAAGAATTTAATGATAATCTATATCTATCCAAATACTGTTGAGATATTTAAGTCTTTGCTTGTCAATAATATCAGGGTTTTTTTTTTCTCTTATTATATTCCCTTTTCTCTTATATTTTTAGGAAGGCATTTTAAATTCCAGAAGATATAAGCTACATATAGTCAAGCCGCTGTAAAGGCCTAACACATCAGTAAATGTCACTAAAGTGTCAACCCTTTGCATCACAACTGCAGTTCATTTCTCAGCATTGACAGTGATGTTTATACTGGATAAGGATTGGAATGGGCATATTTCCAGATCTTAATTACATCAGGCGTAGAGATGAGGAACTGCATTTTTCCTCATGGGGAAGGGAGAGTAGAGCTGAATTTGGCCATCTAGAGTCCTATGCATCCGCATTTATCTAGAGATAATAGGATTAAGTTAAGCTATGGGACTTCCTTAGCTAGAACTGCCTTGCTGCCTTCAGCAATGGTCTAATAAGGATAGATATAATTGGGTAAATGGTGAATAAGAAAAAAAGAAAGAACATGGTATAAGCAATTTGTTTGTGAATAAATGATGAGAAATTGGATTGTATCCAATTCCTTCTGAGTTGGTTAGATGATAGCAGTTCAAATCCATTTTTTGATGTAATTTTGTGGTGAAATGTGTATCTTCTCCGTTTCTCTGCTTTTATCTCCTTATCTCAAATCTCACACATGAAATATCTTCTAAAGTTTAAGGAGAAGATAAGGAAGAAGAATTACAATATTTGTTTGGTATTAATCAGAGGCTTTTTAATGCTGCTCATATAAAGTTAAAGATGCCCAAAATTTACGTGGCTACACAGGTAGTATTTTGGTTTTCTGATCCATATCCACTTATTCCGTTTAGTCTGTTAACTGCTTAGCATTAATTTTCTCTTTATTCATTTCCCAAAGAGGCAAACAAACATGTTCAATATAGACCAAATGCAATAATTAATTAGATCATTGACTGACAAGGATTTCTATAATTTATTTAAATAAAGTTCTTTTGTCTATTTATTTCTCTGTTTTAGTGAGGGTGCTTAAGTACAACTAGATTGATTTCTATAGAAAAATCACAGTAGGGAAATAATAACAAAATATCAAAAAGTCTCTTTGTCTTAATTTTCTGTCTTTCAATACACACTGGAAGACTTCACTTCTTGTAAAAGACATAATCATTTAGTTATCATTTATTTTTATGCTTGTGATTTACAGCGTGCATCTATGAATATAGCAACCTGTGTCAATACAGCTCCTCTGTTTTGGTTGCAGATGCAAATTTCAGGGATATGATTGTCTGCAAAGACTGCTCTAGAGATCTGGAACTAGGTTCAGAATTGAGTGGCAGACTAAAAGGTCATGACCAATTTTCATTTGTTCCTCTATTTTGTGGAGGAATTAATCTGATACTAGAAGATTGTTAGGAGGCTGTGGTAGGTAGAACTGGTTATTTCAGAGCAGGCTTGTCACTGTCATTTTCTCCCAGTTTCTTTTGTTTCTTGAAGGTGATCCTAATACTGAACTGCTGGATCTAATGGTTGGACTGTCGAATTTCTCTATCTATACATTTTGTTATTTACCCTCTGAAAAGTTTGCATGTGCTAATGCATCTCTTATAAGCCCATGATAAAAAGTAGTATCACCCTACCTGACTATAAAGAGCAACATTAGTATATTTACAAGCAAGGTCACATATTAATAACACTGCAGACAGAATGACTGAAACCTTAAGAAAAGAAATCATAGAAAGCCACGGAGGCCAATCTAGTTAAGTGGGGAAAAGCAACACAGATTGCTACAAGTAATAAACTGAAGACTTTTAAGGAAATGTAAGCAGTCTGTTTAGGGGAGGACTGTGGGAGATCTATGAGCCTAAGCAGAAGTAAGTTAAAAGGATAATTATAAGAACTAAAAGAAATACAGAATGTTGAATTTTGGAATATATCAACATGTGATAAAGAATTCTTCAAATATATTTGCAGAAGACAGAAGGTAAAGGAGAAAATTAGTTCACCAGAAATGAGTATTGGGAATTGGGAGACAAGGTAATACAGAAATAGAGTTTGGTTTTGCTTTTCTTTTTACAGGCTCTTCTCAGAGCATATGAGTTCTAGAGAGTATGTGGTTACCAAAGCAATGAAAATGGTGCTGTAAGGGCTGAATTTGTAATGTAGATAAGTACAGATTTGTTACTGCAGTTGGATATTTAGTGGAAGTTACCTAATGAAGTACATACAACTGTTATTATGAAGCAGAAATAGAAGTTCACAAGCTGAACATTGCAAGAATAAATAAGCTGGATTGAAGTTTCTGGTCATAGGGTTTTTGTTGTAGTTCTTTGGTTTTGTTTTTTTTGTTTGTTTACTTGTTTTTGTTTTGAGAAGTGGTATACTTCTATAACATCACCTTTTTTAAAGGAACCAGGTAAACCATACCTACCTGCTAAACAAATCTAATCAGTTATGCATCAGGTAGTTTTACTTCTAGTCTGGAGTTGTCCTGCAGTATTTCTGTGTTACATGTTTAAATTAGAGGGATGTGCCCAGCCATACAGAAATTCTCAAGCAGGTGAAGACATTGCTGTCACGGGATATAGGGGCCAGTGGTGACATTATGTATTTGTACTCAGATTTGCTGGTAACTCAGTGTTGAGCAAAATTAGAGAAAGAGAAATTCATTTGTTATGTGCATTAACAAAGTTGCTTTCGCAGTAGACACTTTTGATAAAGTATTCTTAGTGGTAAGTTTGAAATGTTGACAGATTACTAATATATGCACAAAGGAAAATAAATTAACAGAGTTTTAAAAAGAGGTCAAATAACGATCCCATTGAAATCAGTAGCTCTGCTACAAACTGCAGTGGAGCCGCATTCAAAACCATAGTAGTTTGCTTTATTTTCAATTATCATCAGCATAATGAAAATTTGATATCTTCTTTAATCTGGATCTTAGCAATGAATGGCTAACATTTTTAGAAAGAATTGTCTTGGAAGCCTTAATATGTGAAGTGTGAGGATATCGCATATTATCTGTATTCTTAATTGGGTGAGAATATTTTCAGGTTAGTCATACAAGAAACTCACTTGGTTAATAATTGTGTAGCAACAGCCAGCATAAGAAATATAATAAATACAGCTGAATTCAGTTAATTAGTTATGTGATAATTCTTGTCAACTGATTTGCACCTGCATTCATCTGTTATGACTTTGACCTAGACTCTTAGCATATCTGTCCCTAAACGACTTAACAAATCACATTGGCAAGAAATCTTATATCATCATTATGAATCCTGGTATAATGGAATCACATTCACTACTTCACTACTTGGATTAGCTTGAGACTTAAAATTAGCAAAAAGACATTTCACTGGGATCAGTGGAGTTCCAGAGGTATAAACTCTGTGAAGGACATCTGTGTCACTGGGGAAATTCTTGTATTTCATTGAGCTTTAGTTGAAATATCTTTTACCAAATTTAAAGTGATTTAAATGTATACTAACTCCAGGGATTGCATTCCAAAATACCTCAGTATTTCCATCCGCAGTGCTCCATTGGAAAGTTTAACTAATTTTTCCTCTTTTTAAACTTCCACTGAAATTTTGGAATAATTAAAACTTTCAAAACTTAAAGAGAATTTCATCTAATTCCACATTTTTCCTCTCTATCGCAATCTCCCTCAGCAAAAAGAAAGACAGCTCTTTAGCAGCAAGTCTTTCAAATTTATATGTGTAAAGAAAATTAAAATTCAATATTTTATCTAATTCTGGAATTTTTTAGAAATGTTTTTCACAACTCCCTCAGCTCGCAGAGAAGACCCTGTCTCCATGAACTGCTGCCCAAACTGTGTAAAATTCAGCATTAGCATCAGAAATTAAGACAGGACCAGAATATTGCATGCACCTTAGTAACATGCAGAAGCTGGAACTTGTTTTCAGAAACATATCTGTTGATTTTGCATAGTTTATGTATTCTGTTAATGTCAATATTAATACATGAGGTGTTCCAAAAGTAACACCTCCTATTTTAATATGTTGACACACAATGCCAGAGGTGGATGCTTGTGGTATGCCAGTAGAGGTTGAACCTTCCTCCCAGTATCCTATTACATTTTGTTGCTGTGGGACAGAAGGCAATAGAGGAACAGTTTGACAAAATTGTGTCTGACGTGGAAGTGTGTATGAAGCAAAGGTGTGTCACTGAATTCCTCCATGCAGAAAAAAGGGCACCCAGTGACATTCAGTGATGCTTTCTGGTTTATGGAGACCAAACCATGGATGTGAGCACAGTGAGGCAGTGAGTGGTGTGTTTCAGCAATGGTGACAGCAGTGTGGAAGACAAGCCATATTCTGGACAGCCATGCAGATTCTTATGAGTGTGACATTCAGCTCCTGCTCATTACTGGCAAAAATGCATAGCTAGTGGTGAGTGACTACGTTGAAAAAGAGTGTTTTGTAGCTGAGAATTTGCTGTATCAAATAGTGTTATTGTGCTCTTTGTATCTGTTGAAGTTTCCATGGAAATAAGTAGGAGGTATTACTTTTGGGGTACGGAGAACTGTGAGCTTTAAGATTGCACTACGTGCTGCATGAATGTGGATTAGCAAATGAATTTGCTCTAAACATAGCCCCGGGATAGTAGTTGATGCCATTATATCTTGTGCAATTTCAATTGTAATGTTCTTAGTGGTATTCCAGGGGGCTGAGGAAACCGCTTGACTTTCTAGTAAAAATTTATCTACATTCATTTCTGGAAACAGGTTTTATTTGCAATACTGCATCTTATTGTTGCCACTTTGTCCCAGAATCCCAGTAAGCCAACAGATGTACCAAGAAGCCAATAAACACTCCTAGCATCCAAGCTATTGAGATTAATGTGGTGAACTGGGAAATGTTTTTGCAATTTTACCTTAGATTACTAGTGGTACTTGGTGCCTATTACCTGCAGGCTTGAAAGTATACACGCCAAGAAAATAACTGTCTAAAAGGTTTAATGATACTTGTGAAGCAGTCAACCATTATTTCACTGTGTCTGTTTCTACTACCTGAAAGACTTGGGTTAATATAATGATTGAGTGCTTCCACTTTATGCCACATGCAATAGAGGCATTGCTCTGTATATCATATGTAATATTATGTAGCAGTTGTAAAGTGTTTTATGTGTACACTGTGCTTTATGACCATTAACTAATTAATGCTCACAATGGCTCAGTGAGGTAAACAAGTAGGTACTGTCACCCGTTATTATCTATCACACTGTTACACTGTCGTGCTTTGTTTATGAATTTACCTATTTCCTTTGTAATGCCATATATAAAAGTACAATAAAAACAATTGAAAATAATGAAAGAGAAGGGAAACTATCTTTCAGAAGCAGATATGACAATGCTTTATATTAACTGTGAGCTAATATAATTAGAGTGTACAATCATCTCTTAATGGAAGAATATAAAATGAACTTCACCTATTTTATTTAGTAGATCAGATATTCTAGGAGGCAGAGACTAATTAGCTGTCTTTTTTTAAAGAACTAAGTACAAGTGCATCATAAATAGGGTAAAACCTCATTTTGAAAGATTACAAGATTTTGTTGCAGGAAACCATTTTAGGTTCAGAATCTCAAAACAAATATGGCATATACAAATGATTTCTTTCAAATGCAGATATCTAAATACAGTTTTGAAGATACATGGGATAACAGATAAAACCTAGTGGATTTTTTGTTTTAGCATTATTCATAGAGGTGTGCATATGTATGCTGAGTTGCCAAAATTTGAAAGTACAGTAGTGTTTAATTTCAGATTAGGGGCACAATTTTGAAGTGATTCCCATCATCCCCACATACCACGTTTTTCTTCACATTATGGAGCAGTCCTGAACTAGATTCTGTTTGGATGAAACTAAAACACATGAGTTCCCAAAGCACTGCTTAACGCACTGCAGCTGCTAATGGCTATCACTCAGTTTCTAGGAGCAGCCTAGACCTAGTGTGAAGTAAAGCCCTCTGAATTGCTGATAGGTGAAACACAAGGTCCTTAGCACCACCTGTTTCACTCTACAGAACACTCCTACTGAGCTGCATTATTTGGAAACACAGACATAGCTCTTCTAAGAACTACAAGATGTGACTGTAAGTAGCTTTCAACTCTGTATTTCTTCCATTATAATTTTCAGAAAACACTGAGGAAGTTTAATGATGAAATCCCATTGATGTTTAACAGTGTTTAGGTTTCTAAGTTTGATTGCCTTCATTTTACACATTCAATGTGTTAACATTGAAAATATATCAGTCTTTCATTATGATATTCAGAAAAATAAATACAGAATGTAGTTTGAATTGATTAATTTTACCTGTCAATTTACTTACACTACTATATATCTGCTATTTGAATTCAACTGTTGTATGGTGTACAGTTAACATTTAGCAACAAGAAAGTCATCATAAGATTTTCTTGGTTCCTTTTCCTCATGTTTCTTTGGCCTTTTAAAAAATAGGTGGACTGGAATGAACATATTTTTCCTATTGAATGCAGATAATCTCTTAGATATTTCCATAAGTTTTTGGTTCTTTAATTCTACAGTGCTAGATGTTCCACAAAATCAAATTTAGCTTATTTCAAATTGTAATTCCTTAAAAATACTTTGTAGAGGAGGAGGCTTGCTGATAGAACATCCCTGGCTGACAGTAAAAGCTATAGGAGCTTTTGATCAATGAATATACCTCTGAAACAAAATTATAGGAGAAAAAAAAAATGGTAAATAGAGAAAAAATGGCCCAAGTTCTGAACATTAATAGTGTTTATAATGCTGTTTTTGAAAAAATACTATATTTCATGAGGTATTCATTTGGAAGTATTGAGTATTGTAGTTTGTATTCACACCATAATGACATTCACAGCTGAAAGTAATTCACTTTTTTTGCAGCTGAAAGTAAGCTACAAACCAGAAAGTCACCACTTTCTGGTTTTAGCAGTGGCTGAGCTTTGGATCCAACACACAAGAAAATGCTACAATTTTAAGCTTTGAGAAATAACCTCAAGAAAATATTATGAGTTGGCTGGGCTCAGAATCAGGGTGGATGATTATATTCCAGTATTTCCTGCTGAGTGGTACATGGTTTTTTTTTTTGCAATACTATTTTATTCAGATTTAAACAGAATGTGCATATCTATTCAGTCTTTCAGCATTGTTGAGCTGCTTTTTATTGATTTTTTTCATCTGTGCAAATTCAGTGTTCTCCATATATTTTACAGATATTATAGTAGCATTCTGCAGAATAGGAGTTTTAATTAGAATTACTTTCAGTTCATCAAAACACTTCACTGTTTTTAGGGAGAGGCAGCATTGTCCTAGTTTTACTCTGCTTATGTGGTTCCCTTTTCCAAGAAAATAATAAGGCCTCTTTTCATAAAACAGAGTAATGAGATACTGAAGATTTTGTTCACCCTTTCCCAAAGACAATGACATACGCGGTGTACATTTATACCATACATAGTTAAGAAGATTCCATGAAATGCAGGGATTTCTTTTATCAAGTTGTTATAGTTTCTATGTTTTACAGTGATAAGAACAATACAGTAATAATAATAGCATTTTGGCATTTTTACTTTTGAGAAAAATTATGAAGTATTTATATAGGCCTGAAACCAACTTCAGGGGGAAGAACAAAACTGCTTTGACTTTTTCTGACTATTAGCTTTCTCTCTGTTAATTTTTTTCCTAGGTCTGTTGAGTACTATACAGTGACACTGTAAGTGGGATGTATTTTTTCACATCAGTGCCTTGTTAATGCTGTTCATTAATCTAGAACCACGAGCACTTGTTCAGAGGTGGTTAGATATTCTATATTTCTGTTAGGTTTGACGGAAGGGTGACAGCTCACTTACAGCATCAGAAGCCAGATCGCATTGCATTGTCATGTCATTTTTAATACTGATAAAATAGCAGGGGTTGCATGTGAACTCACAGCCTGTAAATGCAATTGGAGTAACACAGCAGCGCAATCCAAAGTAAGTCATTCCATCAACTTCTAGTATCCTGGAGCTTTGAGAGTTTAAAATAGAGTTAGTAGTAGAATTGCTACATGAAAAATATGTATGAATTTTATTATACAGCAGGTTAATTAGGTTTATGGAAGTTCATTATTGTCTTAAAGCCTGCTAGTTTTTTATATTTGATTTTTAAGTGTGTCCATAGTGCACTGAGGTCCCTATGAAGGTCAGTATATCATAATCTTCATATAATGCTCTGTTATGCTATTCAGGCAACTAATGTGTCCATCTTCCTGATCTGAACAAGTTTATAGTAATAAGTTTGTTTTAGGATTCCTGCATAATTTTAAACAGAACGAGTCATAATAGATTTATTGTCTTTAATCACTGTATTAGAATTTGAAAGTCATTTTTAAACGTTAAAAATGTTATTGACAATACTTTGATCACATTAAATTAAGAAATTTGTATACCCCACTGTGGGCTCTTTGCAATACATAATTTACAATATGTAGTTTTTCCAATATATACTTTTAAATATATAAAGCAATCCAGTCTTTTCATTTTGCTTATTGTTGGAAATTAGAATCACAGATTGATTTGGGCTAGGAGAAACCTTAAAGACTATTTAGCATCAACTCCCTTGCCATGGGCAGGAACACTTGACCAGGCTGTCCAAAGCCCCATCCAGCCTGGCCTTGAGTTCTTCCAGGGGTGGGGTGTCTACGTTGTCCAAATTCAGATGCAAGCCTCCTGTTCTTTCGTGAATAAATAAATCCCTATAATGTCATTACCTCTTCTGCTTCAACCAAGTTGGGAATGGTTGTCTTTCCATTTTCTGATAAACCTGGGCATCATTCTTTATGATGGGCCAGAATCGCTGCAGCGTAAAATCACCAGTGAGAGCTACTGATTAACCTACCAGCAGACAGAGCTCTCATGGGCCATGGTTGTTATCTTGAGAGGTTTTTAGATATCTAAGGAACTACTAAAATTATAGATCTGACTGCTAGTGCTCATTAAACTGCAGATCAGATAAAAGGTAAAACAAAGATTCAAGTGTTTAAAAAGAGGCATTACCAACCCTACTGTTGTAGATTGAGAAGATGGTACAGGGCTAGATCTTACAGTAAAGCAGCATATGAACAGAGCTCTACTGTGTCCACTGGCATCACAGTCACTTATTGCTCCTTTGTCAATGGACTAACAGTTTGCTGTAAAACTCTGCACCTCCTGCAGATAAATACACACTCTCAGATGCTTCTGTGCTTTTTGTAATTCTTGAGGGGAGAATATTAACTGAATTTTAAACAATGCATTAGGGAAAATTAAGCATCAAAAATATCAGAAGGGTTTCTTTAGAAAGGAATGCAATTTAAATTTTACTGAAACTAGCTCATATTCAAATGGGTATCCTATTCAAATGAGTTAGACTTTTTTTTTTTATACTGTTATGTAAATCTATAATAAAAGCAATGTGAAAATAGCATTCAGAGAATTTCACAGTAGGGGTTATAATTGTGCTCACTTAGGGACCTGATCTGCCATTGATACATGTGCATAATTCCCATTAACAGTAATAGGAGTAACGCAAGCTTTTTGATGGCAGAATGGATTCTTACTCTGAGTGCTACCATATTACCATTCCTACTGTGATAATAGCAATATCATATTGCCATGATAATAGATGCATCACTGGAGCTAAATTAAGATTCTCGGAACCAGAACTATGTGAGGAAAAGTAGGAACAACACCTGAATGGTAGTAGCTGAGAGCAGTGTGCGTATACAGGGCAAGAACAGGAATAAAAACTTAGGATAATTGGACAGAACACATGCAAGCGAATGGTCCTTTCTACGCATTTTTGAGCTAAAAAGTATGGCAAAATGGCCCAGCTCTGGATCACTGTGCAAAGAACACTACCTGCCTTTCTCTGAAGCGTGGATGATACTGGAAGAGGGAGCAAGGAATACTGAAGCAGTCAGCAGGATGTCATGTTTGTCTGCCGTGTGGTTGTTGCTAACATGAGCAGGGACTCTGTCACACTGAAAATGCTGACTCTGGCCCACCTACTTGTGAACGTGTACTTTTGACTTTTTCTGTGTCTCAGTGGAGCACACCCAACAGGGATCATACCACTGCCTTGTTTTCATTCTGGAGGGGAGCTTGCTGCGCTCTCACAGTGCAGGGCCACAGTAGCTTCCAGAGCTGATCTCAGGGGATCCCATTGCAGTGCTCTGGAGATTTTTAATGCTCCAAGTCTGCATCTCCCTTTGAGAAATTTCACTACTGGCTGGGCGTCTTGAAATCATCGTTATTTCTACTTAGAAATATAATGATTGAAGAGATGAAAAAAGTTTAAAGTAACAAAGCAGCTTTTATGCACTTTACCTTCCCCATTGCCTAACGCTTTCATCAAAGTTTAGACAGTCCCACTGATCTTAGATAACCACCATGTCTAGGAATGGGGTTCACTGTCTTTTCCTGCAGTGATTGCATGTCCCTTGAAACCAAGAGCTCAGGTTTTTATCTGTTCAGTTGTGCCTGCATGAAGCCCCATCCACTATGGAAAGGAACATTCTGCTTTCCTGAGGACTCACAGAGAGCTTCTGCAGGGTTTAACCGTCTGAACCATATAGCAGACAGCATAAAACCAAGCAGAGACACAAACAGATATATTGGATGCATTAAAATATTACTTGGAGTCACAACATTCTTCAAACATTTGCTATACCTGGTGTCTAAAATGCTCAGTACAAGAATACCTATAATCTGCTTCATGTTTTAATATGCAGAAGTTGTCACACAATCAGGCCTGAGATTTATGTATCTGCAACTGCCACAGGTAAAATAGCATTCCTAATAAAGTCTCTACTGGTGTCAGGCATGAATGAAAATCCTTAGGTCTTTGAATATACCTGCTCAGATAGGATTTCTTCGTGCCTCCTTTCTTTGCTTTGTTAGTATGCTCTTGTTTACCACTGCATGCAATGGAAGTTGCTTTGGAAAGATATTTGAATGTGGTGTACAGTCTGGGAGCATATTTAAAGCTGTTGCTTTTGGGTTTTTTGTTGTTGTTGTTGTTTTTGTTTTTTAATTCCTTCATACTACTGCTAATGTAAAGGACATGGATTGAAGAGAGGATCTTCTTTTCCTAGGCGATGTGTTATTGATGAGCTGGCATTTGCCCTGGGGCACTCCCTGAGGATTGCTTACATCTATTACTCACCGGTATCGATTGGTTAATTTGATAATTCTATCACCAATCAGCTTGGGCCTGACCTTTTGCCATGGCAATGATGGCAGAGTCTTCATTTTTACATTGCAGACCTGCTAGATTGACCTTTCTGAGGAGAATGTCAAGACATCCCTTGATCTTAACCTGTCACTAAATTTGTTAGAATTACTCTGTCCCTTAACCTTGATCTATTGTATTTGTAATGCTCAGGATACACAGTTGGTGTTGAAATATTCTTAAATAAGTTATGTTGGTCTAATGATACTTTCATAATTAAAAGTCTACTTCCTGATAGGAAAGGGTGCATTTCAGAAAGTTTTCACGTTCATTTTCCTCCTATACTACTGTGTAGTCCTCGCTGCAAAGTCCATTGTGAAACAAATACCTTCCCTTGCAGTGACCACATGCATAAAAGTGATTTTTCATCCCTGCTCTTACAGATCTGTGAACTAAACAAGATTTGTTCAGCTACCAAATTAAGTCAGGGCTATTCTGTAGGGGATTTCTAGGAACCTAAAGAAAATGATGCAACTGAGTTGAAGATGAGCATGTTCTGTTTCACTGTCCCCTGAGAATTTTTTTCTCATCTCCAGGTGTGCCCAAAAAATTACCTGGAGCTTATGCAAATTTTCAGTTTTTCTGCAAGTAACTTACATGAACTGTTCACTTCTACAGTCTTTTCATTGCACAAATTAAAACACTGTGCTATTCTGGCAGCATACTGGGTATATTTTTCAGCAAGGATATATTCGTTTAGTGATTAGTATGTGTTTTTTTATCTGCGTGTCACATATCCCTGCTTCCAAGTGTGTTTTTTGTAATAATGGCAGCATTTTGCCTGTGTTAAAGTACAACTATCACCATACGATATTTCAGATCTGTGGTACATTATGTTTATCACAGAGAGCTGAGAACAAAAGTTGGGAGTTTGTTCTGTTGATATTTGCAACATCTCTCTGCATGTGAAGGTTAAGTCCTTCCTTTCCGTTTCCTCTTTCCATTTCTTTTCCCTTAAAACTTATCCTGTTTTCTCCTTAGGAGACAATTCAAGGGCACCACTTTGTGACTCTGATTGCGTTAAGTGTTCAGCTGAAATGAAAGGAGAATACAAAGAAATGTCTTTTTTATTCTTCCTATGTTTTCTGCAAGTGTATGCATGTGTGTAGATAATTCAGTTATCTGTTAGGGAACTAATTTGGGCTATTCTGTGGTTAAAGGTCTTTCTATAAGTAAAAGGCAGTTAATAACAGAGTTGTAATTCCCGGTGGGGTTGTTGGATTTTCTTGTTTATATTTGTGTTGGGTTTTTATTTATTTATTGGTGAGGATGACTAATACTGTGGAAATCTAATTTGAATGAAATCTTGTAAAATCTGCAATGTGTTCAGAAAATGGATGCTTTCCTACTAAACTGAAGCCTGAAGCAAATCTGAATGGGCAAGTTAGAGGCTGTTTTGTTGTTAGAAAAGGAAATCTTCCATTCAGGAACTAAAATTATCTAGGCATATAGTACTTAAATGAGATTGCTACCTTGTGCTGTGTTTATTTCAAGAAATAAATTGTAAATGACTTTGAGGAGTGAAAATAATTCTGTAACTGTTACAATGTTTTATTTAGCTAAACACTATCTGCTGTAGTACATGCCAGTGGTATTTATACTCCGCTACAATCCAGCTTTTAGTAGTCACTGAGCCCCACATCAAAAAGACTGTTTTGCTCCAATTAGTGCATAGTAATCATGCTGCGCAAATCAAGTGGAGAGCCTATAAACCCAGTGTTTTTGGGTATACTGTTCAGATTTCTTTACAGTACAGGGTTCCAGCTTACATGACAATGCAAGTTAGAGTACTTGTAGACTTCCAGTTTTCAGCAGTGCCTGTATATTGGTATATATTGTCCTTTTAGTAGGCCTAGAACATAATGTGAGGATCATGAATTGACTGACTGTGGTTATTGTTGTTTGGGGTTTTTTTGCTTGTTTAAGGAAAAAAATGGGTACTTTTAACTGGCCAGTGAAACTCTTGCAGGAGTGAAAGAAATTTTAGTTGTATAATTATTATGGGTGTTTGGGGGAAGGAGATATAGTATCCACGTAACATGCCACACATCTGTATGCATTACCTTGTTGTATATGCCTTGTTTGCTTTACTGTTCTTGACCTAATTTGAATTTTGTAGCTGATACACTTAAGAGATGTTTATCTTTCATTATTGGTAAACACAATTCGATCAGGTGCCAATCAAAAGCCAGCTTCTTTGCACTGTCCTGCAAAGGCAACTTCTTCTGACCCTGAGAACTTTCTCTAGGAAAAGCTGTAATGTTTGAAAAATTAGTGCAAAGTGATTTTGTAATGAAAACAATTTTTGCTAAAAGTGAAGTTGAGACCAACAAAATTCATTTCCCTTATAATCTCAAGCAAATTCCAGTCTAAACCTCCTGAAGTTAAAGGTTACTGCACTAGCTACCTATACACTTTCTGTTCACAGAAAATTAAACTAAAATGAAATCTGTTTCGTATAGACCAGAACATGCCCCCTGCTAATTAGAAACAACACAGGAAGACTGAAACAAGAATAAGAAAATTTGTATTGAAAAATTGAAAGATTAGACAGTTATCTATTTCTTTGATTTACAGTTATGGAAACAGTCTTCAGTGGTTTAGTATCCAATCTTAGTTTAGCTTGTGAAAAAGACATTGATTTAAAAATATTAACTGTGCGTTATGAGAGAGACAGCAGACTGTAACATTTTTAAAATTTTTAATGATAAGATTGTATATATAGCTAGATAAGAAAGAAGATGGAACAAGTAAGATGCACTGGTATGCTGAATACAAACTGTAGTTGAAGTGGTAGTGGAGAACTACTGCCCTGCTGGTTGAAAAATGTGATTTAATGTTCAAAGCCACAGGCCAAAACCATTACTCACAACTGGTGTTTACTTTTTTGATCCCAAAGAGTAATAGGTTCCTCTACAAACTGATGACTGTAGTTCATATAATTCTTATTTTACACCCATTAGAAAATTGAGGAAGAAAAGTATTTTTCTTCTCACCTCCCATGTAACTATATGCTTCTCTGCCAACAGATCAGGTTCCTGACCACTTCCCTTCTGTTTTGGTTCCCTCCTTCCCTCCTGCCCCCATCCCTGTAATCTGGGCTTTCATTGTTTCCTCATCTCTTCTCTGGAGTGGGATTTCATCAGTCACTTTGGGAGTAGTCTGCTCTTGTAATCAAGGCTGAGATCCATCAAGTGTCTGGGCGGCATCAGTTCCTTTCAAGCTGCCCAGCAGCTCTGGTTTCTGGGCCTTTTTTGAGGTTCAGTGCCTTGTAGTGAGGGCTCAGTGACTGAGAATATCTTCAGCTCCTTCTTACAAGGGGATTTGCAATTCCCATTGAAACATGGTCACAGCAGCTGTTCTATGAGAAATCTCTCAGGCTCCATACAGTGCCATGATGTCTTATTGATCCAGGAGCACTATTGAAAAAAGGTCGTAAGGAAGGAGGCAAAGAGGAAAAATTGCCAGTGACATATGTGCATATGAAAAGAGCAAGAGAGAAGAAAGGTGGAAACACGATTTGCACAGTCAGAATCTTACTGTGCTGGCAAGCTGCATTCAGGAGTGTGAAATAAACGCTGTTGGCTACAACAAGCCCTGTATATGGGCACCCTCACACATTGAAGAATTGTTTAGGGTATCTGAGGGAGGCTCTTGGAGTAACTCTTTAAAGACAGCTTAAAGAAACATGTGGCCTTGTACAACCAACTCAAAATTACAGAAAAGGAACAAACTCTAAGATTATTATTCTTTTCTTGTTGGGTTATTTGTTTATTTATTTATTTATTTTCCTTTCAAACTGCAAAGACATTTCTTTAGAAAATGCTGGAGGAAAGCCCACTGATAACTAAGAAAGTAAAATAACATATGAGTTATTAAAAGGTCTTTTCACAGAAGTGGGATTAATTTCCATATCCCTTAGGAATCCCAGCACACGCTTTTATCACAGAAATGGCATTTTGGTGGGCGGGTTGAAAATTACTTAATAAGATTAAATTTTAAAAAAGTAAGGCTATAGTTCAGCAGAGCTAGCCAACGTACTTTAAAAGAATAATGCCCCCACCAAAGTGAAAGCAAAATCTGCATTCTGTTTTCATCTGAAGATGTTATTCAATACATTTTTGCACTAGACATCAGTAGCTGAACATGCATCAAAATAAATTCTAGTTCAGTCTTTGCCTCCAGTAATGGACTGCACTGGAATTGTTCCCATTTAAATAGTGCAGGAAAAAGCACAGGAGAAAATTACATTTGCTGCAGAAAATATCTTACTGTGGCAAGGTTTTCATTGTTTGTTAATTATAGAATAAGGGTGTGAAAGGCTGCTGTAATTTCAAATTTATTCTGTCAACAATAGCGTGGGACTTTGTTTAAATCCTTTTGTGTGTGTCTTTCATGTAGTTTTGCGACTGTTTATTTGTAACTCTATATGTATTCTACAGTTTCTGGAATATTCTGTGCTAATAATAAATATCTTCAGATATTATTTATGAAGCATATTATTAGTTCTCCTGAAAGCAAGAATTACCAACCGCTCATTGGAAAGGAGATAATCTGTACATCTTTCTGAAGCAGTGGAGACTTTTAATGACTCCATTAGGCCCTATGCTATTTCTTGGGACAACATTCTACTATAATAACAGAACAGTTTACTCAAAATTGTAGGACTGTTGTGCACAAGCTGATATTTTCAAACATTGTGAAGGTGTGGATGTGAGAGAGCATCAAGTCATTTGTTCTCTGTGATTTGTTTTCCCCCCTGGTAGCCCAGGTAAATAAATACTCCTGCAACAGCAAACAGAGAAAGATGTTGAGATTGCTATCTTTCATGAGGATTACAGTGACAGTGGGTTGAAGAGAAGGCAAATAAAGCTTGAGGATTTGGTTTCTATTCTTTCGCAGTTGATGAGGCACACAAACTTTAACATTTTCTGTCCTTTGACTTTATAAAGCATCTGTAGATTCTCCCATTTCCTCCTGTCGTTACGTAGCAGTTCTATTTCTTGTCAAGTAAAACCAGACATTTCTGTCCCTTTTAATTGCATTTCAGGTGGTAACAGGGTCTTTTCAGTTTTCCTCTTTCAGTGAGATTCTCTTTCATTTCATGACTTACCAGGCCATTTTTTCCATGCATGTGATGTGCTTCAACTATATCAAATATAAAATATATATGTATAAAATGATGTCTCTTTGCAATTTTGCAAGCCTACATTATGCAATGAAGTTGTATGCCATTTGTGTACAGTGTTCACACCTGCAGACTTTCCTTCTTATACTTCTGCTGCCCAAGCTGAACATTGTTTTTTCAGATGAATAGCACAGAAGTATTGCCTAAGGTAGTGTTGGTTTCCAGAAGAGCGTCTGTCTTACCTCTGCCTATTTTCAATCTTAGTACAGACAAGCCAGCAGCAAGCAGAAATTGCGATTTCAGGATAATTTCAAATAATGACTTCAAGTCCTGGCACTTAGTACCCCAAATATATTCTAGAGATTCCTAGATCCCACCTAACTGCTATTAAATCTAACAGCTTCCATCTTCACTTTGCTTTTGGGTCAAAAATGTCTACTAATTTCCTTAGTTGTCTCCTGCCTTTGTCCAGTTCCTTCCATCTGTTTAATCCTGTGAACTGCCCTCAGACATCTTGTCTTTCACACAGTTAAGGTCATTATCTTTCATATATCCATTTAATACATTTTCCTACATAGCAATCACCAGTTTGGCGGAAGTACAAATCAGTATCCTAATTGAAACCTACCTGTCTCCCAATCCTACCATTGAATTAGAAAGTTTATGATCATACACAATTTGTTTATGGTCATATACAAATATATACGTTATATAATACTTAAGTTTAGCATCAAATACATATCAAACTTCACGCTGAAAATACAGTCTTCAGGTTCCAATCACAGAGTTTGGGTACCACCTGAAGAGTCTTTGCATTTTCTCTCTGTGGAATGGCTCTACCAATGCCTTGCTGTTTGCCATCAGTATAGTGAAGTCAAATGAAAAATGTCAGCCTGGCAGCTAGAAAGAGCTTTTATCGGCCTAAAGACAGCGCACAGACCTCTACCCAATGAGAACGAAACCACAGTGCCTTCTGCTGCAGGCCCAACATCACACATCACACAGCAGAATCATCCTTTTTTTGTCTTTTGGTGTAGTATTGCTCTAAAGGATGCTGTCAATTCACCTGTCCTTTCTCAGACTTTCCTTAAAGCTTCTCTCTCTTGAAAGAGAGGAGAATATGTTAAAAAAATCTAGTTAAAAGAAGGAAATTAAATAAGTATCTCTAAAAATTCAAGAATTGTTACATTTGAGGGCAGTGGCAACATTAGAAAATCTTTTCAGCTTATGTGGGAAGCCACCACCATTCATTAAATGTTAAAAAAAAAAAAATTGTTTAGTTATGTTAAACATCTTGTCCATTTCCTCATATACCTTTTTCCTTTTCCTGAAAATGTAACAGTGAATGCTTCCTCTTATAGGGCAGAAAAATGAGGCTGAACTGATCCTCTATTTCAGCACTTAGTTTATCATGGAAATTTTTATTGAAGTTTCCATTAAGCCTTCTGGCCTATAATACAAACAGTACTGTTATTGGTTCTGCTGTAAAAGAGAGATTTTTATGTTCAGCTTTGCCATCTGTTTTAAACTGCATGGTAACACCAGGCAAGAAAATCCTGCCAAACTATTTCAACATTTACAACAAGCTTGTTTCATTAAATAACCTAGTTGGCCTTTTCTCCTAAATGAAATACGTTCTGTTTTTATGGTCATGAGATATTAGATGACTCCTGATATGTCTGATTCTAAGAAAATATAAAAAGGATAGGACCTGAACTTCTTTGCTTAATAGCAAAGGTTGAAATAATTCATGAGAGGGGAGATGGAAGAAGGAAAGAATGGAACGTGGAGGGCCTAATGACCTGATGAAAATTTAGTTTCTGAGTACAAGAAATTGAAGGATTGTCAGTTTCAGAACTTACAGACAGGGTTTCTTGTTCTCCTGAAAAGCACAAATAATTTTTGAGCAGGCTTGCTGTTCCAAGGAGGTCAGGACAAGAGCAAGCATACTGAATGGGAATTTTGTTGGTGATCTATTTCTGTTGCTCTCAGAGGAGCTCACTAGACTGTGATAGAGTGCTCAAATATATGAGTATTTTAGGAGAAAAGTGAAGGATACCAGCCTACCCACATTATAATTTTCATGGTGCTGCTAAGATAAAATGTATGAAAAATAAATATATGAAATTTAAAAAAAATGTCTAGACAAAAGATCTTTCTCTAGAAAAGGATCAGTTAACTTGTCTGATTACTGCTGTATTCAAAAGTTGAAATTAAATGAACTTCATATTCTAGACATGAAATCTTAAAGAAAACAGCAGCATAACGGTTGTTAAGACCGTAGGATCAGGATTTCAGTTCAGGTGTTTATCTGAACTTGCAAAGATGCATCTCATCTTTTTCATCCACCTACTCCCAGCATGTCTGTTCGTCTTTTTTCTTATTCTAACAGGCCAGAGCTAGAACAGCTTGGACTTGGGACTAACCTCACAATGAATTTTCTTGTGTTTAGTAGGTGAGTAGATACCTCTTCCTTCTAGTAGTCAGAGTTGAGAAGGTAGGGTTTGTGTTTCTGGAGGCTTTGCTCCTGATGACTTTTGTTTGCTTGCTTTTTATTTTCTTTTTAATTAAATAAATATATAGGTATACTTTCAATAGGACAGGATGAAAGGAGGTATTGGGTTTTTTTGTTTGTTTTTGTTATTTTTTATAGAATACTGTGCACTTAAGTGCTTTATGCTTTGTATTTTAAGCTGATGATCTTTAAGTACTGTGAGTCTTGACTGTCTCTTGATGTTGAGAATAAGATCAGAGCAAGAAAGTTCTTCATTTCATATGAAGAACTTTGTGATGTTGATGACATCACGTAAGTGACAAACAAGTGGAGTAGAAGCAAACTGTTGATCCCTTCAGCTTCTCCAAATCATTTTTTAAACTGACGTCAGAGATTTTGTATCAGTTCTGCTTACAAATGATCTAAGGGTGCTTAAACATAATGGATAAAGCAGTTGTTTTCATGCCATGGCAAATGAATAAATAAATAAAATTGTTTATTTAGCTATAAAGACAGAGAGAAGACTCTTGTCCATTCATGACTGATTGCTATAACTGACTTTGTATTCTGCATCTTTTTATTGTGAATCCCAGTCTTCAGATTCAGTGTGCTGCTTTCTTCTTAATTTAATCATTGGTTGTTTCAGGGTACTGCTTTATTTGAGGAAAGCCCCAGGAAATGAATTATTTGTGTTGTAAATAACCTGATATACATTCCCTAGTTTGATCGCTTTTGCTTCTTTCAACAGGTTTGATTGGATTCAGTCTCTGGCCATTTAAAAACTGCCATATAATCAATACAGAAGCTGAAATACTGAATGAGATTGATGAGAAAAGATTCTTGGTAACAAAATATGTGTAGCATTCTCTTTTAGGCTCTTCACATGTAACTGTGCAATATGACAATCTCCTGTTGGTCATGGGAACCTGTTTATAGAAGTGTTCTTCTGTATCTATCCATCTTCTGTAATTTACCTGCCATAAACAGCAGGAAATGTACACTGTAGAATAAAGTTCTACATGCTAGTCATTCCTTCTACTGTGTAGATCTTGCCCAAGTGTGTGAAAATGCCATCTTTACAATCACGATTTTAGAAAGCAGGTGATATGGGAAATTTACAATTTAGAATGTCAAGAAGTGTTCTTCGTAGTGTTGGAGATACAGAAGAGTTCATACCACCTCTCTATCATCATATGTTTTTCAAATATGTACTGATAAGATTCTTTATAAATTAATATTATAAAAATAGTATTGCAATAGACTTCCACACAAGCTAGATTCTTTGTTCCACAGGAAGAAAATTGATTTTAGTGAGTAATCTGGTGACAGCTTCTAATACAGGGTTGAATGCAGTGTAACATGGGCTACTAATAGTCTGTAGTTCAGTTTGACTTGAGTGACCGGGCTGAGCTTTTTAGGTGGAAATCAGCAAATTCTAAGCATTGGTTTATCAAAATGTAAGTTAATGCCCGTGCCCTCAGCCTTGCCTTTTTGTTGATGGTTACGTAGACTTCTGTGATTCTGGGCTGTGTTTTGTTTACAAAAATCTAAATTTTTGGATGTAATTAGTACGCTCTGTATAATATTTTTTAACCTTGTCCACAGGGTACTGAAATCACACAAATTATTATTATTATTATTATTTTTTAAGCTAGCAGCAGTTTAAGCTGGCAGCAGTTCTTGCCTTCTTGCAATTGACTGAGCCCTGAAAAGGGTGGAGCAGTGAGTGCAAACTGGAAACTAGTTTGTGGAAAGACTTAAAATATGAAAGCGATTTAGATGTAGACAGTTTAAAATAATTTAAACTAAGTTGCCCTAATAAGTTATTTCTGAAATTACAGTGAATTTACTGCAGCATCTTCTACCAGCTTTTGATACATGGAGAGTATATTTTGAATCTTCAGATACCCTAATGTGGAAAACTTTACTTCTAAGCTGATAGAATAACATGTGCTTGTGAGAAGAAAAAGATGGGCATGTCTGAATTGATTGAATGCATGCTTCAGGGAACACTGAAGAAATTAAGAATGGTTCATCCCAATAAAATTACAATGATAAGAGACTGGCTTCAAATCTGAATGGGTCACAAGTGAAATGAGTTTGGTGGTGTTTGCTAATCCTTTTAGATATTTATCCCCACTGCATTCTCCTTGTAAGTTTTGATGGAACTCAGCCTTACTGTTTGTCTCCAGTCCGTAGTGTCCTAGAAATGAAATTATAGGTTGTTTCATCCAAGTGTTGAGATGGCGAGATAGACTGATTGTAGAAGTATTCACACAATGCCTTTCTTCCTATGTTGTTTTTGCATGAAGGCAGTAATATAAAATAATCATTTTCGTGTGTCATAAATTCACCATCCCTATAAAAATAAGCATTTTTTTTCCCCAAGATATGAGTTAAGTGGTTTGACTTCCCATTAGTCATTGTGCTAAATAGTAGGATGCTATGTGCACTGTGCTTGCCTGAATTCATTTTGTTTATTTCTTTTAACATGAAGACATTTTCTCTGGCCAGCTGTACCAGTCTTCTCCCTTGTGCTTTGGCCTTGGTCTGTTTTTCTGTGTTCCCCTAATGACATATTGATCACATTACTGCTGAGAAGCTGAGGACTGAAATATCATGTAAACACGTACACACCTTTTTCATAATTCGCTTCAGGGATTATACATGGAAGTTTAACTGGCTTTGAAATTCAAGTGATATCAGTAATTCTAAATCCACAGAGGTAGACATGGGGAGCAAAAGTCACCCCGCTCCCTACCCTTGGACCAAGAGCTGCTGTCCCATTGTGGCTTCAATGCAGAGTTACACACCTTGTGTGATGCCAGCTGCATCACTCAATCCAGATTGGGGTGAGGAAATTTGGGATGGGGTGGGAGGCACAGTGAAAGACCCAATTCAGAGCCAGTAAGAGGTGTGCCACTGCTCATCTCCAGCCTCTGGGCTGAGCTGGCAGGCAGCTGGCAGGCAGATGTCACCTGGCATTGGGAAGCCTTCTGTGCTTACTACTTAGTAGCATCTGATCTGATACCTGTTCCAACATGGTAGTTGTAGCATGTGGCAGCATACTTCTGAACTCAAGATCTGATGAAATATATTTTTAGCAGAAAGCACAAGTCTGTTTTTAGAGAAAAGACATTAATATCTTATTTTGTCAGTGTTTAATTCTGCATAATCTAAGAAAGACACTCAAGTTGAATTTTCTTTATTCTGTAAATTTCTGTTGAGACAGGAAAGCCATGAATACTTCTGTGATCTTCTTGTGGAAAAATAGGATAGGAAAAAAAGGAAAATACTTTTCATGAAATACTGTGCAAGTTATGCTGGTTGCTATGGCATTTATGAGGTAGAAAACAAAAGTAACATTTTTAGCCATTGTACTTATTAACAGTGTTAAGTGCATAACTGTTCTGAAGTCAAAATAAGAATATGCAAATTAAAAATAACAATAATTTTTAAAAACATACACAAAAAGGAACAAAGATAACTTGGAGTCATATGATGAATTTCTAGTTGTTTCACGTTCCCAACTTTTCACTCCAAAATATTGCAAGCATAATTGTGTAATGTTTGCAGAGTAAGTAAATACCAGATACAAGCAGTGAGTAAAAGGGAAAAAAAAAACAACCTTTTTGTACAGTATCTTTGCTGTGTGGTCTGCTTTTTAATCAATAAGCAAATACTGAATGCAGGCAGATAATAATTTATCCTTGAAAGTATATGCAATGATAATTGGATGCTAATGTTTAACCACTGATGGTGTTTGTGACAATTATTTGGGGAAGATTTGTGGAGTTTAATTTTGGTTTCATGTTGAGATGACTCGTTTTGGTATCTTGGATATAAGTATCTAGTTGTTCCCATTTTTAGGCCAAGTGTGAATTTTCAGATTTACAGATTACAGATGTTAGGTCTTACTTATTCAGTGCTGGTGTTTATTTGTTTCTGGTATGTCAGATAATGGTTTTCAAGCTCCTTTTCCACTCTTGAAAGGTCTGTGGGGCACTTAACCTGCATTATACCTAAGAGGTCTGAGGGTTCTTCAACAAAGAGAGAATTTCTAGATACTTTCCTTCAGGATGTGTCAAGGGCAATACAGACAAAAGACTGATGTCTCCTTTAACAGCTTGATAAGTATCTCAGGATATTCTGCGAGAATCAGTGCTGTTTCAAACGTGTACTGTATTCCCATTCAGCATAATATGGTTCAATATGTATACTATATGTGACAATGGTGAAGACTTATCTTTGCCCTGAGGGCTAAGTGCTGTAACACTTCTCAAGTGATAGGCTTGATAGAAATGATGATTCAGAGGCAATGATCTGCTAAAAAGTCACATTAAATATGTGTGAGAATTAAAAACACAGGTCTGTGTTTATCTTGATTTTTGTTTTGCAAGTTTCAAAGCCCCATTTAATTCGAGCATCAAAATCCCTTGTAAGGTAAACTAAATCATTCTCATATTGACCATTTTTTCATCTTGTTCTATCGAGGCATCTTCCCAGCTGAGTTTCTTATTGAATTGTATTTCTATGAGGGTATTGTAGGTTAGCAGAGCATTTTTATGATACACAAAAGAGGTGCCTTCTGAATTTCCAATGCCTTGCATATTGTTCCCTATAGAAGCAGCAACTCTGAAAGACAGAATAAATCAAAACAGAAACAGTTGGCTCTTCACTTGCTGCTGTTATTTTTCCTTAAGTTTACGTTTCCTAAGATAGTTTATCCTGCCTAAATTTTTAGTGGCTTAATAAATGTATAATTTCCAGAAACCTTAGACATTCTCAGCTGCTTAGCAGAGGACTTTATCTCATTAATGGAAACAAAAACATAATTTAATGCTAAACGTGTCAAATGCACAAATGGTGCTGTCTGAACACTCCTAAATTCTGTGCTCAAAGTTAGCTTCTGGTGTCATATAGTCCCGTGATAAATCTGGAAAGGGGTAGATCTCCATAATGAAGGAGATTTTCAACAGAAGTTATTACAGCATGCTATTAGTTTTTGTTCAGCTATTGTTAAAGTTTAGACTACAAAAAAATCTAATTGCTAGCCCTCGGAATGCTTTCCTGTATTTTTTTTTATCAGTGTTCCATGCAAACACCTCTGTCTGAAATAACACATATAAAGTTTTTAGCCCATTTTGGTGCAGTTTGGCAGGAACAGAAGGACCAAAGCCCTGTCTCAGAGCACTTGTCTTTAACTGAATTTTGTCAGCTGATCGGATTGCATAGGTGTTTGCTGTTCACACAAACATAATTGGGTGCAGATGTGCACATCATCTTTTGTTCTACATTTTCAAAGATTGCTTTTTTTATTTAAAAAATATATATAACATGACGGATATATGATGATGTAAAGCAGTAACACTGGTTCTAACACCCCACGTTCGCTCACTTATAATGTCATAACAGCAGAACAGGCTCAGTCCTGCTGAGCATAAATTTGGTGGAGGTCAGACCATTCCATTTATTTTACTTATGATCTACTGTGCAGGAAGGTTTTCAGGTGTGCTTCCTGAGCTGAAAGATCTGTACACTTAGCATACGGTTAGATCTACTATTTAAGAATTATTTTTACTTCTCAGTTTGAAATTTAACACATTTTAGTATTTGATAGTAAACAGCTTATGAAACTATGGAAATAAGGAATCCGACACAAGTCAACTAAGGGAACTCAGGATGTGTTTAGCCAAAATGAGATTAGATGAGGAAAGAAAAAGAAAGATAAATGCATGAGAAAGGAAAGTGTGAATTCTTACTGTTGTTCAATAAACTGTGTGCTTTGGTACCCATAAATACATACTCTCGTGTAAAGAGACCTCCACAGATCATAGCACTACCGTGCCCTCTCCTTCTTTTCCCTAAGGCTAGATTTCTGAGATCTAGAATTTATTTCTTCACTCATGACCTTTCATAACAATCAGGTATAAATGATTTTCTTTCACTTATGTCCATGCCACGTTACAAGGTGTTATGGGTCTCCAACAAGAATTATCAGTAGATAAACCTTCACTATCTCAAAGTCATTTGTAAGTAATAAAAAGAAAAAAAGAATATAGAAAAAAATGTGTTGGTTTTTTTTTTTAGTGAAATATTTCTTGTTCTTTTCAAACAACCTTCAGTTCGCACCATTTTTGATGCAGTTTTATTTTTTTTCAACTCAGAAGCATGGATTCTTTCTAAGGATTTTTAATTCTAAGTAAGGAGCTGCTAATAGTGTATTATTATTACGCTAGTTGTTATAATAGTCTTGTCAGTACATACACTCACCTTTCTCAAGCTGAATCTGTAAAATAATAAAAGAAACCATTGGTGAATTAAGCAGCTTGTTAGTCATGGAGGATCGTTGGATTGAATTCTCCAGAGGATTAATGTAGAGAGTAGCAGCAATGAGATCAAGAAAAATCAAGTAGGCAGATACTGAATATATATTAAGGCATTCTATGAATGTAGTAGAGGAAACAGCTTCATTTTAGTGCCTTGGTAATTTAGTAACTTTCCTGTTTGGTGTCTGGTCAGAATTTAGTTTAAATGAATTAAGCAAATTGTTCTGGACAGTTAGTTACAATGGATACTATAATATCTCACCAAGAGCAAAAAAGACACTGAGGTAGTCCTGTACTGCACAGTACAGTTTTTTGTTACGATCTATATTTTACACCCTCCATCTATAAAACGAAGATAACATGAAATGAGCATTTGTACTTTGGTTCTATATCATATACTTATTTTCAGTGTTCTTGGACAGAGTGAAACCCAGGCCTTTTTTTTTTTTTTTTTTTTTTTTTTTTAATT
>PPHD01001640.1:0-10957 GCA_002909625.1 Bambusicola thoracicus | reverse complement strand
AAAAAAAAAAAAAAAAAAAAAAAAAAAAAAAAAAAAAAAAAAAGAGGAGGCATTATTTTCAGAACAACCCTTGGTAATTGGTATTTGTTAAGAAAGTAATACAGTAATAATATTGTATAATCCACATTTTCGTATATGATTGTTAGAGAGTAACTAACAATATTTTTCTGCTTTCTTAGTAGTGTCTGCCCGATTATGTTGTAAATGTAATTTTTAGTATACCATTTAAAGCACTTTGAGCATGTTCTGAATCATTTCAAAGACTTACTTAGAGACTTCCTTTTAGAAAAAAAAAAAGAAAAAAAGAAAAAAGTAGTAGAATTCCTTTATTAACCACCTCTTAACTTAAAGAATGAAAATCAAAATGTGACAAAATGAAATATTATCTAATATGAGGGAAGACAGGTTTATGTGGCTGTAAGTGGGATAATTGTGACAGGTAAAATTACCATAGTCAGTCTTCACTCAGAAGCTTCATGATTGATCAGAGAACTCAAGTATTCTCGTACTCCAACAGAGGGCAGTAGGAAATCTCTAGCTGTTGTACACTGTCCTCAATAGTACCAGAGATCTGACTGTACCTAAATTGAAAGCCAAATGGCTTAACTGAGGATACTATGGCAGATTTTATGAGACTTCTACCTCATGGTCATTTTTGTCTATTGCTGAGTCCAAAGACCTTATACTGGAGTCAGCAATGACTGCCACCTCTCAGTGCAATTGAAGAATCTTTCTGTACAGATGGATTTTCAAGCCCCTACCAAAATCAGGATCTATGCATGAAAGAGTTATTTCCACTGGTACAGATGGTGCCACAAGACTGCTTATATTTTGCAATATTGAGCTAGTATGTTAAGAATTTATGTACAGTTTTGCATGACCCAACAACTCACATTTACTTTGTTTAACTGTTCAGTGTGGTCTTAGTTTGACTGCATGTGAGATGTTGATTCCTGTTGCCTTGCAAGAGTCAAAATGCAGCCGAAATTATGAATTTCTGTTCTGAAGGAAAGGATGCAGCTTAGTCCATGGACATGTACGTGAGAGCGTTTCTTTGTTTTGTAGCAACTGGGTAATTAGTCTGGACAAAGCCTCTGGCTGTGGGAGAGCAGGATGTGGCTGATTGGCACAAATGATTTTTTTTGCACAGTATACAGGTTTAAAAGCATAACTACTTCTCCCTTCAGATAAACTGCTCCAGTACAGTGAATTTTCTTATAACCTATTCATGGTTATGATGTTAAAACAATTCCAGTGTTGATAGTGGTAATAAGGACAGTTCCATGTATTTAACATTTCTGAAACAGATTTCCCTCTCCTGATTGAAATTTTAGGAAATTATCCTCTTCCCAGCTTGTCTTTGCATGTTCTTAGTAATGTGTTTAGGTGCTTGTTAAATATTGGTCTAACATGGAAAAAAAGATGATATCGCACACAAGATAGAATCCAGAAAAACCAGTCTACTCCTTGTGAACTAGATAATGTCAGTTGCTCGGTGCTACTGTTGAGGTTGGTATGCTATGTAAAACAGAGCAGTAATTAATTATTCAGATGTGCAAGTTTATTCTATGCGGAAGATGGTAGTAGAACTGGTAGCAGATATTGAAATAAAAATTGTGCAGAAAAAAAGATGACTGTATTAATGGAACTGAAACAGTAAAGCATGGTTCAGCAGGAACCTGAACAAATCCTTAGAATCCAAACAATATCAAATTTCAACCATAAGTCAGATTCTATATAAGCTTTATGCTACACTGAAAGCTGTAGGAGAGTTGGTGACCAGTTGGGCAGAACTGCAATATCTACTGGCAAAATTCAGACACTTCTCTTACAGCGTTACTCAGTGTAGCTAGTACAATTAAGATGTATAGGAACAACTCATTAAAATGGTGACAGCTTTTTGTATTTTATAGTTGAGGGTGAATGAAGAGATCATTGAGATAATTTCATTGTTTCAGTACCGCTTCCCTCCAGTTGGAGAATGTTCATGAGGCATTTTGTCTTTTAAGGGCATGCTGAAAAATATTATGCTTAGATGATTTTAAAAGAGAAGATTAGTTTCAGCTATAACTTCCCTGTGAAGGGAATCTGCTACGTTTTCCCCTTTAAATATGGTAGCAGGCTGTGAGCACACAGGGATGTATCAGCTGTGTTTGTGGATTTCTGTTTGTGGTACATGTTCTAAAAAGCTTTCAGTTTTGTAGGGAAACATCTGGATACAGACTTTTTTTTGAACAGAAAACACTGTTAGCTTGTAAAATTCATTTAAAATTTGTCAGGTTTCTGTTTATATTTGCCAAGTATTCCTAGAATTTTGGATGAAGATTCTTTTTAAGTTTTGGAAGCTGAAGCAGAATGAAAAATGAATAAATCATTTGTGAATACAATTTTTAGGAGAGAAGTTTCTGAAACAAAAATATTTATAATTAAATTGAAGTTTTAGACGGCTTGCCAGTTCCCTGCAACGTGGGTCTTGCTCATGCCAGTGACTGTGTGGCTCTGAGTCATCCGTTGCCACAAACTTTCCTTCAGGTTCCAATTTCAGTTGTCAGGGCCTCCTGTGGGAGCAGAAATTAAAGGAGTTCAAATGACAGTTCAGTTTCAAGTGAGGATAAAAAGAGTTTTGCTTAAATATGAAAACAGTAATACCCCATCTGTACTTTTAACAATACAGATTTCACTTAGTCAGACAGTTTATTCCAGTCCGGATCAGGTCTTGTTTTTGTAAAGGTGTTTCCCTCTTCTGTCACCAGAGAGCTACAAGCAGCATTCAGTGGCATAGGGTTGCTTTCCCTTCTTGCCAAAAAACAACAGAAAAAATCTCCCTCAAAACAAAATCTCCATCCCTTCAAGAAAACAAATGAACCAACCTAAAACAACAACAGAAATCCATGCCAAGAAAAAATAGTCTATCCTTCTTCATCTTTTTCATTTTAATAGGAAAACTGTTTTGTTTATAGAGAAAGAAAAACACACATGGGGCAGGGTGTTCTGAACTGGCAGGGTGGAAAAATGAAGTTCTAAAGGAAAAGCAGCAATTTAAAAATTGTTTGAATGAGTAAAGTCCTGTCAGCTTCTTGGAACTCTTTCTAGTGGACTGGAAACTTCAATATTTAATAGTACATTTATAAGTAATAGTTAGAATTGACAAACTGCTGAAAAGTAGTATTTCTTCTTGAAGTAATAACAGGAAGGAGTAAGTGGATTCAAATCATGCTCAGAGGTGTCTAAACAGTGAACTAGGAAAAAAAAAATAAAAGAACAACCACTGACCAATGCTTGAGGAAAAGTTGTTATAAAACTTACCTCATTATTTTATATTAGCTTCTTGAATAGAAACAGCTTTTTTGATTTTTGTAAACTGTTAACATTTCAAGTTTTCCTGTAGGATAAATTCATTATGATGTTGTTGTGCTACTGAGTTTTACGTGCTACTAGTTCAGAGGTTTAACTCCTTTGGTCATCACTTTTGTACTTCTCAGTGCACCCGAGGTCCAAGCAGTGTATTTACACACACCTTATCACACTCTGCTGCTACAATAGAACCTAGCTGAGAGGCTTGCCAGGCTAGTCTGCATAGGCTGATATTAAGTCTTCTATTAAGTGTGACAGACTGGATTACTGATATTAGAATTGATGATGGATGAAGAAGCTGTACGGAGATGACGTTGCTCTAAATTTGTAATACTGAGATTAGAGAGTTTTGCTCTTTAATATTATAATAATGGGCATTTCCTAAAGATAGGTAGAGAAGTAAAGATTAAATTTTGTGCCTGTGTGTGTGAGGGAGATGGAAAGGAAGAAATAACCACAGCTGAAGTTCAAATTAAGGTTTCAGAAGGTGCTAAATATGTTGAAACAAAAATAGAAAGCTTTTTCACCTCAAATTCATCACCAAGCACAGAAGGATGGTTTTATAATTGAGAGTGTCAACTTTGCAGTACCTGTCACTTTATCTGTCTGCAATATGCCATACACATTTATGGTGATGTATAAGTAATAATAATAATTTTGTGCTTGAGGCAAAAGATATGAACTTTGACAATCCTTTTCATGCTCATCTTTGACACAAATTTCTTGTGTGACCCAGGGACAAGTAAAATTTCTGCACCTCACTATGCAAAATGGGAATAATATCATTTCTTTCTGAGGGATATTGAGAGATTTTGCCAGTGCTGGAAATTTGCTGTATGACACTGAGTTAAGGATATCCCAACAGCGAAGTATTACATTTGCTTCCAAGACTTCATGGGACACTTTCACTTCTTGCATTGGTGTCAGGTGCTGACTTCCTTTGGTTCTGTGGTTAATCACCAAAGCCCCAGCTTCATTCTGTTAACAGATTTTACTTGCATGAAAGTTGCAACTGAAAGTTCAGAAAGTAGGTGTTGTATAACAGATTACGGGGATGTAGAGGACATCTGTCCTGTTCAGTGAACAGGCCTTGGAACAGATGTCTCAAATTTCTTCAAATCCAGAACATGCTGTCTATTTTTCAGTAATAAACAGATTTTTTCCTCTTTATCACTGAGCAACATAGTTTTATCTTTAATGCATAAAATATGTAAATTCTTAAAGCATCATTTTGCTCTTTAGTGAGTTTAGATATTACAAAACGGTTTAATTATAAAAACAGACAGACCTAGTCCTGGGACCTGTGCAGCTAGAAATAAATGTGCAATCAAAACTGCAATTACCTGCAGAATTTAGTGTAAACAGATCAGCAATCACATAACAAACACAGGCTAGTTTGCATTCTGATATGAATACAGTTAGATCCAAAGCAATTTTCCTTTATTTATCTTAGCTGCTCAGCATAAATAAAGCAAGGGCATAGAAGCAATTAGCATAATTAGAGTATCGTGGTCAGGCCCTGTGTGATTTCTAGAGACGTTTCACTTTAGAATTCTTTTTCCCGTACAAGAGTTTCCCTGAGCCACTAAAACATCGCTTTGGGCATTTTTGTATTTCAAATTTGCAAGTTGTCAGTTTGAAAAACCCTTGACACGCGGATGTGAGAGCATCTCACAGACAACCACAGAAGGTATACCCTCAGCTTTTCATTACCAGGAAGCTGGGGAATTTCCTTTTTCAGCTCTTTCTCCTTCTTGACATTTTAACCCTAGAAACGTCAGGTTTAATTATTTCAGGTGCCACCTAGCAAAACTAAGGGTTAAAAACAACCTATTCCCCAAAAAGGTGTGACATTCGTGCCACTTCAGGGGGTTACACGTGGAAGGAGAATTTCCAGCTTTCCACAGTCTTTTATCTGCTTGCCTCTGTGAGCGACAGGGAAACGAGATTGTGTGGGTACTTTTATTCCCAGAACACCTAGAACCAGCTTTTCACCACTGCTTCTGACATTGCGATAGCATTCAGAGAGCTGAACTAATATTAAACTATGGAAAAAAACTCATTGCTGGAAATTTTCTGGGTAAACTAAGTGTAGGGAAAAAGTGAGGAATTTACATTTCATATTAGGAAACATGTTCTGTGTCCAGAGCATCTGGGTGATAGGTGTCAATTATTTGTCAACAAAATACCAGTTGTAGGCACTGAGGCCAGCTGCAAGTGCAGGAATGAAATGAACATGGATGGGAAAAGAAAAGTGTATCTGTTCTTTTTTTCCCCTCCAGTTTTTCTTCTTTATTAATGATCATTTCAATACAGAAATAATGAAAGATGTATAATCTAGAGTGGTTTTCTTTCATTATTCTAAATTGAAAGGGTGCCTACAGTTTCAGTAGGATATAATGGATTTAAAGGCCAGGTTGTGACATAATGGACTTCAAGAGCATGGGCTGGCTACAAGCATCATGTATTCTGCGCAATTAATTGTTAACTAGTGAAGAGATTTTGATTATTAAATTATATATTCTATAATTTCTAAATTGTCTCTGTCAGTGCTTTGAAATCTCTGCCTCTCAAGCGAGGAAACTTGTGACCTCATTTATCACATTCCTCTCCCTATTAGCACGTATTATCAGAAGTATAAAAATGGAGAACCTAAAAGGCAGAATTGGAGCATGAGCCATTGTTTAGAGGAACAAGATATTTAGAGTAATCTGATCTATTTTAAAAGAGTGATGTTAAAAAAAGAATTACACAAATAACAATAGGTTGAAAGTCAGGAACAGTGTAATCATTTGAATGAGGCCTTCACCAGTCATGGAACCGCTTTAATTGAAGCTTCTTCGAACCTTTCAGGCTGAAAGTATCCCTCTCACCCTGTTCTCTCATGCCCTTTCCGTTGCTTCTGAGGCCTTCTACATGGACCTAAAGACAGTCAGTTTCCCATGTTTGTCATTCTCTCTCTGAAAGATGAAAAAAAAACAAAAACAAAAAACAACAAAAAACTCACCAATTAAGTTTCTCCAGGCCAAAACTTTATTGCTCAGATGGTAATAATCCTGACAAATCAATGCCAGTGTTGTAGGGCCTACAGAGAATTTGAATAACAAACACTCCTATAGTTTTCCAAAAGAAAACACTTTAACTGTAGAAACGTTCCATCCTTCTAACTGCATTCATCTTGCTGATTAGTAGTGATAATGGAAAGCCTAGAAACAGTTTAGTGCAGAATATTGAAAGACCTTCCAGGCAGGCAGCAGCAAAGCAAAACCTGCTCCAAATACCATAGGTAAATCTATGTATGAGCTGAGGGGTGGCATAGGGACGTAGGAGAAGAAAAAAAAAAAAAAAAAAAAAAAAAAGCTTAATAGTTCATAAAGTGCAAAGCCTTCTTTGTTGTCTTCTTTTCAATCCATTCTGATTTTTCAATGCTTTTTCCACTGGTGCTTCTGTGTACCTTGTTTCTTGTCTGTTTTTGGCTTTTTTTTTCTATCACATACAGCATAGGTATTGCTATACTGGGTTAGATTTGTGCTCCAGATAATCTGGTGTTTTGCCTACCAAATAGCCAGCAGTAGGTACTTTGCAGGAACTGCAGAAAACATCAGATTAGGTAGATTTCAGTTAACCTGTTCTGTGTTAAATTTTCCCCTAAGTCTTTATATTCAAATGTTAGTTTAAATACTAGAACACAAGGTTAACATTGCAAAAATTGGCTGACCCAAGTGCATTCAGTGTTTCTTATTCACTGTGTGTGGATCTGTAGCACCAAGTGAAGAAGTTGTAAGAGTAGAATTGGGTGGGTTACCCCTCTGAATATCCCTATTCTGACAGTTTACCAGAAGAAAAGAAAACATTGGAAATGGCAAAGGATTGTTATTTAAGGCACTTGTTATTTTCCTGTAAAATTATGCCTGCATCTGTTGAGCAAAATGTTATCTAGACAACCATACAAAAATTATTTTAGATTATATTTGTTACAGTTGACCCTTACTCTGTCCAGTATTCTGCCTTTCAGTGTTCCTATGGCAGGCAATGTAAAGATAGGGCCGTGGTGCACCAGAGGGATAGCTCTGACAGGCTTAGCGATCTCCTATTGGCTGCCTACTGCTCTGAAGATTAACTAGATAAGGTGAGAAGTTGATTTTTATCACCCCCCTTTCTACAGAAATTTTCAATTCAATAGTTCTTGTTCAGTGCATAACTAGTGCAGGTTGTTTTCTCAAATACTGCCCAGTGTCTTAAAGAAATAACACAGGTAGTCATAATTCTTGCTTAGCCGAATCTCCAGCACTGTTCCTTGGTTTCTCACAGTATTTAGCAGCACAGTTTCCCTTGGGATTAAGTTAACATGGTCGTAATTAACGCCCACTTTCCATTATCTACATTTGATCCCTAGAAGTGGAAGATTGATTTTAACTTGGCCCCATTGCATTTAAATTCCTCAGTAGTGTAGACTTGGGCTGTGTATGAGATCTCCTTGATCCTCATCCTTTTTGGTATTCAGGCTATTTCACCATTTTCTGTCATCGCTTACATACTTCTTTGGCAGGTGAATTGTGCTTTTGCTCTTCGTTCTCAAAAGTAGGGAACGTTCTCACTTTTGGCTCTGCAATCATAATACAAAGAAGTGTTTTCTTCTGGCAAATGAACCTACGTTGCTTTATCTGGAGTATTTTCCAACTTTAAGTCAGGAATATCTGACTTATTTTATGAAGATGGTAACAGATTTTAACTAGAATTCATGTCAAGTCCTCTCTAAGTATTGTTTTTGATATTCAGTGTGTAGTAGAATTTCCACAGATGGAAAAAAAAAAGAGTAACCTGAAGTTTTGTTAGTGAATTAGAACTACAAATACCTAAAGCGTTAGCTATGTATTCACATGCTGTAACGGATCTGATTTCTGTAGTTGTTGAGCATCTACTTTATTTGGATGAAATTAATGCGTGCTGACCGTTTATTGCAGTTGTACAGCATCACTCAGATCCTTAAGAAGACTGATTTAAATCTCACTGTAGTGAGCACTAATAGCAGCACTAATCTGGTAGAACTTCATTTTTGCTGGTTGCTCACATTGCAAAGTATGAGAATGGCTTATACACCCAGTGTCAGGTAGCTGAAATAAAAACATGAGTGTATATTTACCCTTTAGGCCTTTAAGTTCTTTCTATCATCATTTTTGAATTTTTTTGCATCTGCAGCTACAAATCTCAACCTGCCCTTCAGTCCTTTGTACTCTACTTCATATTTCCTTACTTTGGATATCCAATTATACCTGCAAAATTAGGATGCTTATCTAGTAAAGTTAATTGTTGTATTCAGCATCGATCAGTGAAAATAATGATGTGGACATTGCTAGGGACTACATCTTCTTTCTCATTCTACGGCCTCACAAGGTTATTTTGTAAATAAATTAATGATTATGAAGCACTCAGATACGGTTGTGACGAGAATCATAGAGAAGCCCAGAAGAAAGCTTATAATGCTGTGTTCAGTGCATGGTTTGCATAGAATGCAGTAAATAAAGCCTAAGGCCACACATTTACCACTGAAGAGGAAACAAAATATCAAATAGCTATTCATTAAAGCAACATTATCTGTCACGTGCAATGAATGAGGCAGAAATCCAGACGCTGGATTTCTTTCTGCTTTGCAGCACTCAACTTTGCAGTCTTAGTCATACAATAGAATCAGAGAATCCTCAAAGTTGGTAGAGACCTTTAAAAGTCATCTAGTCCAATTCCTCTGCAATAAACAGGGACACTACACCTAGATGAGGATGGGCAGCCTATTCCAGTGCATCACCACCCTCACTGTAAAAGACAGTATATCTTTAAGTCCTATCTAACCTCTTTAAGCTGGAAACCATTTCCTCTTGTTCTATTACAACATACCCTGCCAAAGAATCTGTCCCCTTCTTTTCTGATGCTGAAAGCCAACATCTGGTCTCCCTGGAGTCCTCTCTTCTCCAGGCTGAACAGCCCCCAGCTCTCTCAGCCTGTCCTCCTAGGAGAAGTGTTCCATCCCTTGGATCATTTTTGTGGCCCTCCTCTGGAGCACTCTAATAGGTCTCTGTCTCTCCTGTACTGAGGACTCTAAATCTGGACACAGTACTTCAAGTGAGGCCTCACCAGTGCAGAGTAGAGGGGCAAGATCACCTCTCTCAACCTGCTGGTCACACTTCTTTTGATGCAGCCCAGGATATGGTTGGCCTGCTGGGCTGCAAAGGCATGTTGCTGGTTCATGTCCAGCTTGCAGTCCACCAGTACTCTCAGGTCTTTTTCAGCAGGGCTGCACTCAATCCTTTCATCCCCCAGCTTGTATTGGTTATGGGGGTTACCTCGACCCAGGTGCAAGATCTTGTACTTGAATTTGAATTGAACCTCATGCGGTTTACCTGTTTCCACTGCTCAAGCCTGTCTAGCTCCCTCAGGGTGGCATCCCATCCCTCTGGTGTGTTGACTGCGCCCCACAGCTTGGGGGTGCGCTAAACCCCACTGTTGATGTCATTGATACAGATATTAAAGAGTATTGATCCCAGCACTGACCACTGTGGGACATCACTCATCACTGATCTCCATCCAGACACTGAGCCATTGACCGCTGCTTTTTTAGATTCAATCATGCAGCCCAGTTCTTTGTCCACTGAACAGTCCACCCATCAAATCCACATTTTTCCTATTTGGAGAGAAGGGTGTTGTGTTAAAGTTCTTACTGAAGCCCAGATAGATGACATCGGTGGCTCTTCCCTTGTCCATGGATGCAGTTACATCATCATAAAATGTCACTAAGTTAGCCAAGCAGGATTTGTCTTTGGTGAATCCGTGCTGGTTCTCCTGTATGATTTCCCTGTATTTCAAATGCCTTAGTATAGTTTCCAGGAGGATTTCTCTAAGATCTTTCCTGTCACAGAGGTGAGACTGAAATGGTTAATGATTTTCTTCTTCATTTCTCTGATTACAATTTCTTATATTCTACTAACAAAAACAAGGAAGTCACAGAGATGGTATATTGTTGAAACCAGCATAGTTCATTGGTAGATATGTAGTATTAATTCCATGTATATTTGCCACTTGAACTAATAGAATAACTAAAATAAACGTTTGTTCAATCTGTGTGTTACAGCACAGGAGGAGGTGAAAATTGTTTGTCAGTTTGCTGATAGCAGAAAAATGGTGGGAATCTTTATTCATGGACGCCAATACAAGTTTTGGAGGGAAATGTGATGTAGTGGAAAAATCTCTTTCTTTTTTTTTATTTTTTTTTTATTTTTCCTCCTCTCCCCACTTCTAGGATTTCCTAGTGCCCCTGCTTGTTCAGCCTGGCAGTATTTCCAACCAGACTCATTTTCATTCTCTTTATTAGCCCAAATCCTTTGCATGTATCCTATCTACATGACAGATCTAACTCCATTTTTTTAACTCTATCCTTGCCATGTTACTTCACAGCAAAACATACTCAGAGTCCTCTAAATTTTGACCTGATGATTTGAAGTTTTTGTGTCAGTTTATGAGAGTAACTCTGTATGGGAACTGTTGAGTCATGGCCTGAACCTCTGATTGACCACCTGAGGCAAGCATTGAGTCAGCCGCAGGGGCACAGGTG
>PPHD01001639.1:0-41268 GCA_002909625.1 Bambusicola thoracicus | reverse complement strand
CCCCTGCAATGTGCAGGGTCACCAATCACCAGACCAGGCTGCCCAGAGCCACATCCAGCCTGGCCTTGAATGCCTCCAGGGATGGGGCATCCACAGCCTCCTTGGGCAACCTGTTCCAGTGCGTCACCACCCTCTAGTGAAAAACTTCCTCCTAATATCTAAGCTAAACCTCCCCTGTCTCAGTTTAAAACTATTCTCCCTTGTCCTATCACTATCCACCCTCATAAACAGACGTTCCCCCTCCTGTTTATACACCCCGTTCAAGCACTGGCAGGCCACAATGAGGTCTCTCTGGTGTCTTCTCTAAGCTAAACAAGCCCAGTTCCCTCCACCTTTCTTCACAGGAGAGGTGCTCCAGCCCTCTGATCATCTTAGTGGCCCTCCTTTAGAACCGTTCCAAGAGCTCCACATCCTTCCTGTACTGGGGTCCCCAGGCCTGAATGCAGTACTCCAGGTGGGGCCATAAGATTGTTAAGTACCATATACATCCGGTGTATGTGACTGACTTGTTTCTAAATGAGTCAGTCCTGAGTCTTACAGAGAGGAGACCCACAATCAGATTTAATTGACTCAATAAAAGCTCCCGGTGATGCCTTCCTCATAGCTTTTTACTGACCCTCCCTCATGCCAGCAGGGTAATTGAAGACATTTTGACCCAGACTGTACCTATCTGCCATATCTCTTCTATAAAATTTCTTCAGATGGAATTTGCTACATCAGCTATTTTGAGTCAAATCCTCTTAAGGTCAAATTTTCACCTCAGTGATGTGTTAAGAAATGTTTTGGGTGTCAAGAAGTCAGAACTGGTACTTGAATAAATCCTGAACACCTATTGAGGGTTGTGAATGAGCAGGGCTCCTGCTATTCCACTTCTCCCCATTTCCTTGTTGTCCCTTAGAGCAGTGACTCTTCCAGTTCCACCAGGGAAAGATATCCAGTGAATCACTAATCTCAGGAAGCCTTGTTCTGGTGGCGTTTCAGATGGCAGTCTTACAAGAACTCAAGGATACCTCTATTATTGTTATGGCCCAGGCTTTTCTGGAGCTACAGGGAATAAGGTGTTGTTTCTCATTCCAGTTTTACAGAGGTATTATAGGCTATATTAGGAGTCTCTCATCTTCTTTAATCAAAGAATTGACAAACTGTTAAAAAAGCAGCAGTCCATCTTATGAAACATAAATGGAGTGATTTTTGTTTCCAAACAAATGGAAAATAGATAATTGTTTGAAATTGTTCATTTACTACCTTTTTCTTCCCTCATTTAGAACGTTTCCTTTTCTACATCAGTGGAAATGTGCCTGAGTGAGAAGTCAGGTTTTTCAGCTCATGATGGTGATGCTACTTGAAGTTGCTCCATGGGCCACATCCTAACACCTAAGCCTATGAGCTACATATAGTGAAATGCTTCTTTTATGAAAAGCCATTTAAAAACTCTGACAAATTAAATTTGTCAGAAGTTTAGGAGTTGATCTAAATTTCTTTTAAACTCAATGATATGTATGTATGTGCCTCTTACAAACCCACAGTGTATGTTTCTACAATTTCTAGACTAAATACTTACAGGGAGAAGGAAATTAACTCTGAACCAGCATGATCTGTTTTATTTTTGTTTTACTTGGATGATAGATTTCTTCTGCTTTTCCAACAATTGTTTCATAACTAATTTTTCCTGACCCCAAAATCGCACACACACAAAAATCTGTTCTAACAACATGTATTTCAACCCAACATTGAACTAAAAGACATGAAGATGTCAGGCTTTGGCTAGATGATAAACCTAGATAGACAGCCAGCTCACTGCACAGAAATGAAGAATCAGGATCAGGATTTCTTAGGGCACCATTCAGTACACCATCTGCAGCACAAAAAGGTATAACCACCTCGTACTGGGCTAAGTCTAAGCGGGGAGGGAAGCATAAATAGGAATCTAAGCACATGGAAAGTTGTGTCCCTTTGGGCCAGATCTCTAGTAGGTGGTCATCAGCATAAATCTGCTTTTTATTCACTCTCTGCAAGGTCTAATTTGATCACTCCGTAGCACTGCTCTTAGTGCTAACATCGGGAAGCATATTTTATAGGAAAGCTCATCAGTTCCAGAATCTGCAGAACAAAGTTGATAAAGTGCAGTACTGCAGCAGTTACAACATACCGATTCTTCTAACTGCGGAAGAGCCGCACCCCGCGGCGGTGACAAAGACAAGCACACACTTTCATGTTGCCACTTGTAGACCAAGCTAATTGCAAAGCGTCCTGCAATCCTCACTGTGATGAATTCATTAACCTGAAAGACCAACAAAGGAGACTTACTAATTCCACCGTGTTGTCACATATATGGTGGATGGAAGAGGCAGACTGAAGTCTCAGCAGGTTAGTTATCCAAGACAGTTGGTCATGAGTTACTCTACAAACAAGTCTCAGTGCTGTCACTCTCCATTTGAATCTTGCAAATTTACCTTCTGGTACGTGAGCTGTGGATAGAGATGACTCCTGCCCAGAGCAAACATCCTGAGGCTGTGCATGAGTTGGAAGGTGATGCTGTGTAGCAGAAAGGTACGAGAAACTTTCAGAACCACTCAGGAAAATGTGTCTACTTCTAGGGCAGAGAAGCAGTGGAGTCACAGACAAGGATAGACAAAGGAGAAGCCAGTCTGTGCTTGCCCTGTAACTGCTGTTGTTAGTGAGAGTAGGCAGTGTTTGGACTGCTCAGTCACAAGAAAAAGATTAGTATTTTGATGCATACAATGTAATTTATTGAAATAATAGTATTGAAATAATAGTCACTGTAGCCTTTAGCATTGCCTGTGCACACAGCCCATGAAAAATGACCTGGTGACAACAGGCAGGGCTCTTAGAACCACTTTTCTTATCTTCTATTTAATCCAGTTTGCATCACCTGCTTCCAGTCTCTGACACTCCTACTCATTCAAACAAAGTAAGAAGTGTGTTGCAGATATTAACGGCTTTACTAAACTCGCATTCGTTTTCATGTGACTCTTGAAATACGTCCATTTGCTACAGCACATAATTCACAGCAACATTCCATAATCTGTACTTGATATTTCAAACTGTTTCAGTAATTATCTGACATAATCTTTACAGAGTCTATCAATGTCAAAACTGCAGATAAAGCATGATATTTCAGACATTTCAAACTCCTGCAGACCTTAGAGAATAAACAGAGGTCAGTATATAGAACATATCAAACCCAAAGAAGAGTGAGTGTCTATCAATATCAGTCATAGCAGCTGTAAGATTTTCATTGCCATTTGCTTGTTTGAAGTTATTCCTTCCTATCAGCAGCAGCCTGGGCAGTATGAGCCAAGTGATAAAAACCTGTTATGTGTTCAGCTACATGTCATTCTGTCAGTCTTAGATGTGCCTTGTACAAAATACCAAGGATGCCACCAGTAGCCCTGTACTAAGTAGAAAGGAAGAAAAAATCTCCTGATTTGACCCAAATAATGTGTCTTTACCAACTTTGTGCCTGAAGGCATGCTTACTGACTTGGATTGCAAATGTTTTACCTGCCTTTCTGGTAATTTTGCAGCATTTTAAGCTGAGATCTGGTAACTACAAAGCAGTGGGAGGCTTCTACCTCAGTGAGAGCTGAATCAGGACTGAAGTCAGGCAAATAAGTGCCTGCTACTGAACATGCCCCAGAGAAATGTGAGAAATAGCTTGTTCGTATTGACTAGAAAGAAAAGACTCTTCCAAAATGCATCTAGCAGGGAGGATAGGGTTCTTGTTTGTTGAAATCTCCAGTTACAACAGTTGTAGGCAATCTGCTTTTCTTTCTTACCCTGAAGGAGCAACCGGAGTTAAAAAAGAGGTAATTCATGTACAGGTTGTTTGGAAAACTATTCATTTTAAAGCCTGTTAGAGAAGAAGAAATGTAAACTCTGTGTTCCTTACAATTCACACACCTCAGAGAGACTAAGGGTTGAGGGGGAGAAAGCAAGAGGTAAGAACAGTAAAAAAAGGTAAAGCTTTAAATATTACCTGCACTATAACTGGCTGGGCAAGCTTGCCATCCCGAGGCCATTTCCATTCTCTGACCATTTCTTCATCTTCATTAGTCATCAGGCCTCCTTCCTGATTAAACATCATGGTTACAGTGTTGCTGTAAATAGGCAGAAATGTGAAACCTGTTTTTCCTGGTGTATCTCAGGAAAACCTTAAACAATCCAAGAATCTTGCTTTGATCTAGGAGTCTCTAATTAAAAAGCCGCTTTGCATAGCCACTCCTTCACCCAGCTTTTCTCATGCTACAGGCTTGTGAGGAAGGTATAAACCATTGCCCTTTTGCTACAGACAACAGTTAGGGTTTAATTCTTGTATTAATAATTCAAAGCAGAAAGAAGCTGGGGTCAAACAGTGTGATTTCATTGCCGTTTCCACTTACCGCTACAGTCCTGGAAGTTCTAAAACATTTCAAATTTGACTGTAAATTTAAAGGAAGAAACAAATCAACTAAAATGGCACATAGATGGCATTAATGCATTAGCCTTCAGCTGACAAGTCTCAGGAGGAATCCTGAGATTTTAGCTTTGCACTTTATATTCTCTATTATTTTTGTTTGCATTTCTGTAATATAAAGTTGGCCAGTATAGGTACATTGGACAGGTGTTATTTAAATTCTTTAATGAGAACTGTTAAAAATATATATTTTTGGACACCTGGACACTGGCCACCTCCTTCCACTAGCTGTGAGGGCACTGAACTCTCTTCAGTGCTTTTATACAAGACCTGAAAAATGCTTGCTCACACAGCTCCAGTAAAACATTCCTCCTATCCCAAAAGTTCAGCTATCAGCCAATGATCTTCACTTCCTTACAAATGAAGGCAGCTGCAAATCAGCAAATCCCTCATTTTTAGTTACTATTCCTCTCTGCAGAGCATTAAATTTTGATCCCAGATTTCTTGAGTACTCTGAAGTCACTAAAGGAAAAAGAAGAGGAAAATTAGGCGAAGACCATGTTGTAACTAGGAATCAATGATAACCTTTGCTCACATCGTGTACAGGTGCAGAGAACTACCTGGAGAGATATAAACAGATAGCAACAGTATCCAGAAGAGAACTGCTGATGAAGTAACGGAGGAAGAGGATGTCTGCCTTTTGACTGTGTGCAACAGCCATCCACACACACCTCATGCTATGTGTTCAAGGCAGCCAGAAGGCTGGCTCCCATTTGCCCACCATCTTCTCTGTATGTGGGAATTTTCCAGTAAGCCAAAGTGCATCCTGTCCTCACAGCACTGGTGTCACAAATTAGGAATTCCCTTTTCTGAGTGACTTCTGCCTAGCTCAGCAATTTAGTTAACAGAGTGCTTTTGGGCTGCTTGAACACCTGATGGCATTTGACTCTTAGAGGGGAATCAGAGAGGACAGGTTTCTTCACCTCCAGGAGGTGTGAATAAGTTGGAAGGGGTCTTCTTTTATCTTTCCACACTTCTGGATGCTGCTCTTCTCCAATGTCAGACTCCCTGTGGACTATGAGTCTGTCTGTGCAAGAGTTTGGTAACATAAGACTAAGCTCAGCTTTCATTTTTTAGTGAAAAAGGGTAGATGAAGAAAAAACAAACCCAACCCACTGTCAGACACCCAGCTGAGTTATAGAAACTTGTATTTGTTGTAGAAACAACATACCACTTTTTTCATGTCTATTCTGGTTTTGAACATTGCTCAGATCCTTGTATAGCTTTGTGCTCTCGGCTCTAATTCACAGAATCAAGCAACAGCTTGTAGTGCATCTGCCTACCCGTTAGGAAGATAGATGCTGCCATGTCCAAAAGGGGTGAAAGTTCCAACTATGGAATGATCTGGAGAAGGGCTAAATATGTTGGTATACATCCCCCCACATGGGAGACTACAGCAGCTCTGGCATACCGCAAGACATTCAGATGGATAGCTAAAATGAGAGTCAAGGAGTTATCATTTTCTCTCCAACTCTGTAGCTTCTGTTACTTAACCATGCAGAGAACACAGGGACTAACATCATCAGCTCTAAGATGGGGTACTGAGTCCATGTGCATAAGAGAAAGCGAAGCTACCAACCCAGTCATCTTCTTCCTTGAATAAGTGGATTGGGAGTGATAGAGGATGAGCAGGCAAAGCTCTCAGTACAAAGTTCACATTACTGAACTAATACAAGATAGCAGGAAACTCATGCTGGTACATGTCAAAAGTGTCCTTTGCAGGAGCAGTGTATGACTCAGAAGTATCTTTATGAGGCATGGTGTCTTCTGTGGACTTGTAATAGAGCAGACTTGCACAGTTCCTAATCCATTTTCATGTTTCTGATTATGTTTGTGATTGATAAAGTGGTCTTTGTTCACGACAAGGTTATACTCTAATTGGTTTGCAGTCTGATGCTGTTAATTTAAAACTGCATTGTTCATTCTGATCTTTCTTTCTTTCTTTCTTTCTTTCTTTCTTTCTTTCTTTCTTTCTTTCTGTCTTTCTGTCTTTCTGTCTTTCTGTCTTTCTGTCTTTCTGTCTTTCTGTCTGTCTTTCTGTCTTTCTGTCTTTCTTGGCCTTTCAATCCACCTGACACATAATGGGCTTTGCTGTTGTAGACTGACTATAGATGTGGTACCATATAAACAGAGTCTGATAAGAAGCCCAAAGAATAAAGTCTTGTTCTTTTATATGTAGCTGGATTTTGGAAGTGCTTCAACTACATGCTGTGTGATTATTCTGCTGTAGAAGTCCTCCCCCTGCCTTTCACACACTGACAGGAATTTAAGTGAGCTGTGCAAACAGAAAGGATATTAAATGAAGGATGAGCCATCATTCAGTCTATAGTGCAGTTTTCTCTGTGCTGTGTTTGCTCTCTTGATCACTGGAATCTGAGGTTTGTCAAGTGGCAGCTCTGATGTGACAGTCTTGCCAGTCTGAACCTTCCCTGCCCTGGGGAAAGTTTCTTCTCTATAATCACCATAATGCCGTAGAATAATTGGTTCGTCAAACCCAACTTCTTTCAGGTTGGATGATTGCTCTTTTCTGTTTGCATGAGGGAGGAAAAAAAATATAACTCCAATTAGCTCTTGCTAAGTGGAATCCTCGGACAAGGCTTCTCTTGATTAAGAATGAAGTTTGACCTAAGCAGAAAACATACAGTAGTTCCTCAGCTATAAAGTATCACACATTGCTCTCATATACAAAGGAGTCAAATAAGTTACTCTAGATCACGCAGGTCACCTGTGGTTAAGCTGGCAATAGAACTGACTGCACCAACCCTCCACACCCACACATAGCAGAGATCCACTGACAGAGAGGGCCAGCATCTCTGCTGCAGATCTGTTCATCTGCTTCAGTAGGTCACTTTCACCATATTGGATTACATGCACCCACTGTGTTATTCTTTTTTCCTATTATTTATTTCGCCTTTCAGAGAAACAACAATATTAAAACATTTTAAAATTTCCTTTAAGATTTACTTCGTATCTATTTCAGTCCCTGATCATAAGAAAGAAGCACAGAGACAGAGTTTGAGGCTGGCTGAATGGTCCCAAATCTAGCAGACAGCTTGTTAGTCCTGACAGCCTTTGGCTGACGTTCTTTTCCATCAGACTTTCTATATGTACTGTTTTACATGTATATATGAGTCCATGCAAGCCTTCTTTTGCTCTTTAAGCAGTTACCAAAAAAAAAAAAACATGCAGATCATTTAGTAGCACTAGACAAATAAAACCATAAAAGGAAAAAAAAAAAAAGAGCAAAAAAGCCAGTCAATTTTGAGGAGAGCTAATTATGTAAAACATTAGCTGATAGAAATCAAAGGAACATTTTTGTCTTCGATCCAATATTTCTTGCTGTTTAAATTTTGCCAGTTAATATTGCTCAGTATAAAGTTGTTGCTGACTAGGCTAAGCACAATTATTCAGGAACACAAAGCCAACTTCCATGGCACTGACACAGGAATCTGGCAACAGCATTGGGGTACTGCAATATGAGGGGCATCATTTTACTTCCAACCCAACGGGCCAATAGGGTCTGCAAATGCAGGAAAGGAAACATGCTCAGATACTGTGAAAAGGAACACCTTTCTTGTTGGGAGACCCTACCACTTTATTTGTGGCATAAATATTGCCTTCAGTTAGATAATTAAGTCAACAGACTGCAGAGCTTTTGGGAACAGTGATATGGTAGACTTCAGAATAGTTGTGCCAGAAGTAAGGAAATGCATTCTCAGCACCTGCATGAGCTCTATCAGTTCTAACAATTACACGCTGGCCTATATCAAAGCCCACAGTTTGGAAGAGTAAGTAACAGATACTTACATTTCAGTGTGTTCTCTAAAAGAGGTATGTATAGGACATGGCATGTCTTGTAGGTGGGAAGACAACAATGCTCATTTTAATGATCAGAACACAGACTGTTTCCAGGATAAGCTGCAAGTATTAAGCTTAATTGTCACATTGCTCTTCCTTCGGTTTGTTTTGCAATCACATTATATAGCTATTGGAGGCAGATAGAGGTTGGTCAAACAAAGCCAACTCCAGCTTTTGCTCCAAAATCAATTATCTTGGACTTTGGGGTACTCAGTTCCCCAAGGATTAAAGCAGTGACAAAGACCCATTCCGGGAACAATATGCATATTATAATAAAATAACTATATTTTACAATGTGCTATATACACTGTAGCATATACATTGTTACTGATAAGTGCTAGTTCTTACACAGCCACTAGCTGCTAAACCTATTCTCACCAATTTCCACCTGCAACACAATGCTGATTTCACTCAATCTGAGTATGTTTTTAATTTTTTTTTGCCAGTGCACAGGAACTATCATTTAAATAGTACTACATGTAACAGCTGAAATTCAGATACTGTGCTGTAGATGAATTACACAGGTTAACTTTTAGTAACTGTTCTTGTAGGTAATTAATGCTTATAGCTATCAGAATATATTTTCACTTAAACTTTGCCTCGTTTATAAAATGCCAGCACTTCTTCTTCAGATAATTGATCCAGGCAGGGCAGATCTCAGCTATTTCAGACATCTCCCACTTTCCTCTGAAACTATTTTAGCAATATAGTCATCAGTATAAAGAATGACCGACTAATTTGGAGGCGACCATACATTTTTAACACATGGCTAACCCTCTGTGGTGAGTCATCAGGGTTGTAAGTCCGCCTTGTGCTATGTAAAAACAGAAGGTTTAAGTGTAAACAGCATGAAGAAGCCTCATGGCCTGATTCTGGCCACATTATCTTATGGCAGCCCTCTCTCAGGCCCTGACAAGTAAACAGGCTACAGATCACTGCATATTTTCATAATGCTAAATAGCCTTAATGCGCCATGGTTTCTATTGCAAAAGATATACAGTCAGGTTTTCACAACTCCTGGGAAGTTTATCTTCAGATTAATCAAAATTATTGTCTCACCACTAATCCCTGAAAATGCTTCTGTTGGGATAATTATTATCTTCCATTACCACCAACAGAAATAAAAGTATGTTTCTCTTTCATTAATAGTGAAATGCTAAACTGAACTCTGAGAGTTTTCAGAGCAGTAACACTTCCCCACATAGTCTGTTGGTTTGGTTAAGTGTTCTACTTCATAAAAACATTGCCATATACTCTAATTTTGTTTACGGAGGTAAAAATCTCAGTTTGTTACATTTGCTTTTGAACTTGCTCAGGTCTCTCCAGGGTCCACACAGAAGGCAGATTCTGATGAACATCTTCAGACTTTGAGTCAGAAAGCTGGAAAATCAAACCTAGAGAAACAGAATGAGAGATTAGAAATAGATGCATAAGTAAAGAGTAACGTTAATGTTAGCCCTGTTCCCTGTTATTCTCCTATGGAAAGTAAGGTTCATTCATATGAATATATTGTGCTGTAGCTTTGAGAATTGTTTTCTTCAGCAGATTCTCTGCCTTGGAAAACACAAAAGGAGAAAGAGGTAATACATGTTCTGGGTGTCACTATTCAGTTGGTCTACAGCCAGACAGGTACAGGATTGCCACTGGAAAGGATGTAGTGTAATACTCCTATAACAGTGAGAGCTGGTTATCTCCACCCTTCAGGCAGTCATTTGTGATTAAGAAACCTCCAGCAGCTGCCTGACTGTACAGATTCTCTGATGGAGTGCTGGAGGATAGTATACAATGCCAAGATGACCAATGATCTTGAGATCACTGAGCAGGATAAAGAGGCAGCCTGTGGACACAAAAGCTTAAGAAGGAATCAATAATCTTGCCAATTCAGCAGCACAGTGACACCAAGGACATGCAACACCACGGGAACACATTTCCAGGTGGTTCAGGTGTGCTGTTCCTTTGTTATAACCAGAGGAAATCAGATGCCACATTTTTAGGAAACACCAGAAGAAGTTGGAAATCCACTCTATTTCAATATAGTGGTTTACAAAGCTATTCTTCCATGCTAGGATGCTAGATGTCTCTGCAGCACTTTCAGCAATGCACAGACACTGTTGTGTTTTTTTTTTTTCACATGGCAATGATACCAAAGAAATAAGAGTAAAAAAAAAAAAAAGGTGCAGAATAAGCAGTCCTTCCCTTTAGACCATCGGCATTTCCCATACATTTTAGGCAGAGCTTACATAATGCCTTGTGATGAACGTTTCAGTGGGTGCATTAGTACTGCCATTCAGAGGAAGTTATTAACTCAAACACAAGTGGTCAGACAGTTCCCAGCAGGGAAGGATTAAAATAATATCCCAAAGCAGTGGTTGGTCCTGCATTTTGCTAGCACAGAGAAGTGGACTCATAGTGGCTACGTACGACAGGTATGGAGACGTTACTGGCAGATGACCACAGAAAATCAGAGGACTGCGTATTTAAAACCAGATTGTAGTAAAAAGGCAGAATATTATTACTTGAAAATTACTCCTTTCTTATGCTAAGCCATTCTTTAATTAATTCAGGCATCTGTAACAGTATGTTCAGTTAGTGTGTCATTCTAACCACCTCTGCAGAACACCAGCCTCACAGAGCAGCTGCCTGCTTCTCTTACCTTGTTCCTCACACAGGTTGGATGAAAGTGAGAAGCTGACTGTGAAGGGTGACTGGTCAGCATCATTTTGCACAACAGGAGCTAAACACAAAGAAAGGAGAATGCAGTGCTTAGGAACACACACGGAAAGGTAAGTCTGCTTTTAAAAACTAATACTGATTTCTTTTTAAAGGGGTGAGTATCACCTGGAGAACTCTAACAGGCTTCTTCCCAACACTTGGTTCAGCACTGACAATCACTGACACTCGCAGAATGAAATGCTTTAGATGCAAATCTTCTCTACTGGTGCAATATGTTATGACTCTATCACTCACCTTGAAAGAGGAGACTAAAAATGCTTTGCTAAATGACTTGAAACGTTGCCCAGTTTCACCGGCATTGTTCTTCTAAAGTGTTTGTACCTCTTGCTTCAGCTGCAAAGCTATTTCATCATGTCCTAAACCAGTGCTTTGCAAAGAACTGCAGTATATCAAGTTATAAGCTGGAGCATATCGGCCTACCCAGCCAATGGTGTAGTCTTAGCAGAAAGCACTTTCTTCCTTTTTTTGGCCAAACGTTACAACACAGCACATTTGTGCAGCACTGTATTACCTTCACTTTCTGAAGGTGCGTTTGATGCCGTTTCAGGATTTCTTTCTCCCTTTGTAGTGCAGGCTGGTAGAGTAAAGCCTTTCTTGTGTTGTTCTTTTCTGATGGCAGTGATTTCATGCTCCTTACATTTGGATGCCAGAGTACTATCCTTAACCTCCTCTGAGGCCTGGCTTCTCCTGGATCTCATGCTTCTGTATGATAGCAACTTCTGCTGCCGTTTACAGAAATCAGCCCTCACAGTGAGTTCCCTCCAGCTGCAGGTAAGCACATTTACAAGTTCCAGTGGAAAACCAGTCTGATACCTAGCCAGGAGCTGCAACTTCTCCCCAAGTTCCTGTAACATGTTGGCGGATGCAGACTTATTCAACGTGTTAAGTGGTGAGTCCTTGTCTGCCTGTGGGATCAGAGCACGTTGGGAGATCTTTGGGTTTGAGTCCTCTGCAGTGGTTTTATACAGGGAACGATGAGATATTTGATGCAAAACTGAATCTTTTTCTTTTTGTGTATCATCATTTAAAAAACCATCTTCATGTCTTTCTGTATACTCCCCTGCGCAGAAGGGACTCCTGCCTTCAGTCAGGCTGAGAAGTAAAAAAGCTGGAGAGTTCAGTGAGAGCAATACCAATTAAAGGACACACAGAACAGTTTTGCTGCCTCAAACCAATGTGGAGAGGCTGGCAGTGCCCCTTTCACAGTTGAGACTGCACCACATTTCCTCCCAAGGACACTTCTAGATCAAGCTCTGAAATACTTGTGCAGAGCAGCAGGAGACAATCTAGTGAAGCCATTCCCAAACCAGGGAATATCTGCACTGACGGTGTACACTTTGAACTATGCCTGCTGAAATGCAGTGTTCAAGACTCTTAGTTCAAGATTTGTTCTTTAAATATACTAAACTCATGAAATGTTGACAGCAGAAATGAATATTAGGTAACACACCTCAAGAAGTGAGGGGTCTGTACAGGACACTGCCACCTTCCCACTTGTCTCCCTCTCCTCCCACTGCATGGCAGGGTGTCACCTCTGGTCATTCGCCTCCCCAGCTATCCCATTCTGCCTTGACCACATCTACCTCAGGACTCATTTGTGCCTTTCCTGAAAAACTAGTTTACAGAAACTTGCCTGCTCCCACCACTACTGACATGACACCATTACCTGGGAGTACAGCTGATGGGATGAGGATTTGTAGTGAGCGCGTGGCAATATGAGGACACTTCTCCTGATATCTCCTTGTACCTCTCTTTCATTCTAGCTTTCATCTACAACAAAATGAATGTTTCCAATTTAACACTGGAGGATGTGTGAAGGGGAAGAGGGAAGTAGAACAGTGTCCTGGAAATGAAATAAATCACCTGGTCAAAGAAATATATGGGTCCTGCCTCTGGCACTGCAGCTGTAAGTACCGGTTCCATTACTCCCAAGATGAGCAAGGACTGAAATACTCCAAGGGAAGACAGTTATGTCAGCAGGCTGTGAGAAAGAAACCGTTTGTTCTTTTCACACTAACAGTGAAGCTGAGCCAGTATTTTCTGTGTGAGGTATTGAAAATCTGCTTCAAATATTACATGAAATATCTGCATCCCTATCTGTACAGATAGGGATGCATTCACATGTCAGGGGACTAAACCATAGGAAGTCAATTACAAAATTGAAAACCTGAGTATCAGTTTGTGTTCATTTAGATTCATATCAATCCAAAACAGTGTCTTCATGAGACACAGCCTACTGTTACTTTATAGGACAGATGTCTCTGCTTGTTATATGAAAAAGAAGACTGGTTTCGTATGACTCAGTGACTGACATTAAATATGCTATCATACAAAGAAGTTTTTTATGACTCTTTCATGAATATTAAAAGAGGGTTTCAAAGATACTGCTGTGGCAACCTCTGATTCTGTGCAACTTTCCATCAGTCTCTACCAAAACTGCACAAAGGCACAGGGATCTGTTGTCAGGGCATCCCTCACTGTAGCACATTCTAATACACATATCTGCAGACATGCCTAATTCATTTCAGCTTTCAATTACAAGCTTTCATACAAGCTTCTTATCACCAAAATTTAAGGTGTCTTTTTGAAGCACAGCTTCAGACATCAGATTGCTCTGTTTATGTGAAACCTGTCATTTAGAAGTAATTTTTTTTAAAGCGAACTCCAGAGGCAATTAACTGGCTTACATATATTGGTACAGCATATCTCCATTCATGCAAGATGAAGAGCATTTGCTAGGGCACAGTGTGAGTGTACAATGTTCTGTGATTCTCAAGGTAGCTTTAAGACATTAAATTTGCTTCTTTTCAGAAGCACTCACTGCATCCTTTGAAAGCCTGGCTTCCCAAGGACACTGCTGTGACACTAGCTGATGCATGCCAGGATGTTTGAATTATGGCTGACTGGCTGTAATCAGACTGATGGAAAAAGGGGGGAATCACCATAGGATGTGAGAAGAAGTCCACAGTAAACAGTATTCAATGAGAATTATTCATCTGCTTTTGTCACCTTAAAATTTGAACGAAATATTTCATCCAGCTTTTAAGAGAAGGAGTAGTTTCAGAAGAAAGGATGTCCTTTATCCTGCTCGTGCCAAGAAATGGGTGTCCAACCTTTTGGCTTCCCTGGCTGCATTGAGTGAAGAGGAATTGTGTAGGGCTGCATCTATGAGGGCTGCTCTGAAAGTAATGCCTCCTAATTATTTCCATGGAAACTACATCAGATACAGAAAGCAATACAATAACACTATGAACAGAGAATATTCTCAGCTATAAAGCACTCTTTTTCAACAAAGTCACCACCATTAGTTGTAAATAAACAATTAACAAAATGAACAAAAGCCTGCATGCTGTGCTCGTAACAATCTGCACTAGTTGAGGTCACTCACTGTTGCTGTCATCACTGCTGAAATGTACCAGCCACCACCTCACTGCTCACATCCATGGTTTAGTCTCCAGCAAGTGTCAATGAATGTCAGTGGGTGCCATTTTTTCCACATGAAGGAATTCAATTACACACCTTTGCTTCATATTCACTTCCATGTCACACTTCATTGTGTCAGACTGTCCCTCTGCTGCCATCTGTCACACAGCAACAAAATGGAATGGAATTTTGGTGGGAAGGTTCAACTTCTGCCATACCACCAATGTCCACCTCTGACATCCTGAGCCGACACCATAAAACAGGAGGTATTACTTTTGGAGCAGCTCTTATAATATTGATAATGTATATAAGTGACAAAACTTATTTTAATTGTTAATGTCCTTCTATTAAAACATATAAAGAAGAGAGCAACAAAAACATAAAACCAGTGGGATATGTGACCTTGTTTTTGTGAAACTAGCACGTCAGTCTGGTTCAGAGGAAGTAGCGGCAATTCTCAGTGAGCTCTCAAGGTGTTCCTCAGAGATTCTTGGTGAAACCTGGCTGCTGGCTGGACACTGCTGTGCTAAGGAAATCATTATCAGGAGACAGCTGTCATCCCCACGGTAAATGCTACAGATGATGATGTATGGATGTATGGATGGATGCTGAGGAAGTACAACCGTCCTCTGTCTTCAGCAACCAGTGAGTGGGGAGCAGCTTCTACCATTCATAAGATACATTTGCTTTCATAGAGTAGATGTTTTTCTTTGCCTAGATCCAGCCTTTAGGCCTGATATTAAATATTGTGTCAGAACGACTGTCCCACCTACCTCAGTGGATTTTTGGAGCTGAGTCAGGACTATGAGCTTAGAGCCTAAGCTAGGAAGAAGAGTGAAGTGTTGTAAACACATAATCAATGGCATCATCTCCAGAAGTACACACAGTAAAACAAATACAACCTCCTTCTGTTCGGGTTCCTCTTGGAAAAGATGCAGGCCATGTACTTCAGTCCTCCCTCTTTCCAAGATGAACCTGCAGATGTCAGAGACAACTTCCCCCCTCCACTCCATGCCATTTCCTCACGCATACACAGCTTGAAAACAACAGCAACAACAACAAATTAAAATATAACCCACTCTGAAAGAAGCTTTTTCCTGAAGATCATAACTTCTTCTGCCAGGAAAATGGCGCAATGGGAGCTGCTTCCCTGGAAGAAAAATAGTAGGAGGTGAGTCTCTGTTGTTTTTCCAGACAGCTTCTCAAGTCCTGCTGCTTAGTTACCATGTGTTTTGGACTCAGCCCTTCCCTTAGCTCCCCAACCAGTGCCTGCCTGCGTGAGGCAGGTGGTTAAAAACAACCAACAGCCACTGTAAGAAAGCGGAAAAAACAGTATTGTTCTCCAGCTACGGGTAGTTTTCATGCATCACTTCTGCCTACTACCTGTTTGATGCTGTCATCCTATCATGCTGTTCGGTAGGGTATGAAATGGGAAAACGTAGCATCCATTAATATAAAGCATAACAAATGTTAGGAACAGCTTACTGGCAGTAATGCAAGGGCAAAGCCTTTTGAGCTGGTAAGGACATGCTGCAAGATGTATGGTGCTCTCTCCCTGCTTCTGAGAGACCGGGTCCTCTCACTGGCAGCCAGTGGGCATGGTGCTGATGGGTTGATTGTTGGACTACATGATCGTAGTGGTCTTTTCCAACCTTAATGATTCTATGATTTGTGAAAATCCGGACAGAAGATGGAAGCCTAAGGAGGTCCCCACTGGAAGACAGGCAGGGCAAACACAGATGCACCATGTTAGGCGGCAGCCAGCTGGCCTTCTGCACACATTGCACAGCATGATGCCTACTATTCTGTCAGCCCATAGCATCAGAGGTGGATGTTGGTGGTGGTATGACAGTAGGGGTTGAACCTTCCACCAATATTCCATTATGTTTTGTTTTTGTGACATGGGCAGAAGGGCAGTGTGACAGAGTAGTGTCTGACGTGGAAGCGTGGATGAAGCAAAGGTGTGTCACTGAATTCCTCCACGCAGAAATAATGGTACCCACTGCCATCCATGGATGCTTGCTGAATATTGGAGCCCGATGAGTGGATGTGAGCACAGTGAGGCGTTGGGTGGTGCATTTCTGCTATGGTGACAGCAGTGGGTCATCTCCACTGGTGCAGACTGTTAGGAGCGTGGCACGCAGGCACTCGCTCATCACTGGAGAAAATGCACAGCTATTGGTGGGGACGGTGTTGAAACGGAATGTTTTGTAGCTGACTATTTTCTCTACCCCACAGTGCCATTGTGCTCTTTGTACCTGCTGCCGTTTCCACGGCAGCGAGTTGGCACCATTACTTCCAGCGGAGCACGCTCCACGCCCTCCCATCCCTTCCCTCACAAGCTCGGCCCCACACGCCACAAGTCCCGCGCGGGGCGGGGAGAGGAGGCAGGCAGGAAGGCCTCCACACGCCGCGCTCCTCCCCGCCCCCGGCGCAGTCCTCCAGCCTTCCCGGCGTGCCCCGCGCTCGCCATAGAGCCGAGGCCCGGCCCCGCCGCTCTGCTCGCCCCGTGCGTGGAGGCGGCGCGGCCGCGGCGACATGGCGGGCGTGGGGCAGGCGGACGGCGAGGCGGAGAAGCACCTGAACGGCGAGCTGCCGCCGGAGCCCGAGGACAGGGACGGCGCGGCGGGACCGGGCGCGGAGGATGGCGCCAAGAAGAAGCGCAAGAAGAAGAAGAAGGGCAAAGTGGGCCCCGCGGGTAGGGGCCGTCCGCCGGCGGGCCGGGTGCCGCGGGCCGGGGGGAGCCGTGGGCTCGCGGCTGGAGGGGCCGGGGGGCGCCGCAGCCGCTGCGGCTGCTGGGCTACGGGGACGGACGGAGAGGGGGAGGAAAGGAGGGTGCGGGGGTGCCTCGTTGCCTCGCGTGCCCTGAGGGGAAAGGCGTCGGCGTGGTGCTGCGAGAGCCGTCCGCGTGATGGTGGAGGCTGTGCGCGGGGAGCCGCGGCGGGTCTGGGCGCACGGCGCGGGGAGGGCAGAGCAGGGCGGCGGGGCGGTGTCTGCACGCCCGCCTTATCGCTCGGGAGCAGCCCGGCCGCGCGGTGCTCGGCGAGGAGGGAGGAGGGCTCGGGAGCGCCGGGCCCCGGCTCTGTGCGGCCCTGCGGTCTCACGCGTTGGGGCTGCGTAAAAATAACCCGCACGTCGCTGTTTTGGCGTCTGTGGCGCGGTATCTTAGTAAAGGTTTGGGGGCTGTGGCTGCTAACGTGGGACGATGTTTTTACGTACGTCGTGCTTTAATTTGACTAACAGGACAAGAAACAGATAAAGAAATGGAAGGTGCTCTCGATGATGTAGCAAAACAGTTGGATAAACAAGTGCTGGAGGAGAAGGACAAAGATGATGATGATGAAGGCAAGTGTCACTTCATTCTTTCACTTGACGCTTCCAGCGTGTACCCTCTCCTGGACTCAAGCTAACAAACATACAGAGCCCAATGGTTTACGTTTGTGTGTTTCTTGTATGTGTGGGTTTGTATGGCTTTTGCTACAGTTGAGCTGTCAGGCATCCATCAATAAATGCATTAAACCCCCCCCTAGGATAGCAGCTTTGTTAAAGCTGCTTGTTTTCGAGGATCCTGTTACTGCAGGGAAATGTTAAGGTGCACTGTAAGTCATTATCATTTGTGTTACTGGGGGCAGCATGAAGTTATGTTCCAGCTTATATCTCTTATTCTTGGTTTAGAAGGAAAAAAAAAAACAGAAGACTGTGAGGGAGCTCATTAATTAATATCTTAGAGTCTTTACCAGTGACTGCACATGCTGTGTGTAATGCTAATTTGTCATTAGAACTGACCTGGGGAGAGGTGAATGCGTAAGCAAGGCAAACACCTTGTGTGCTGCCAGTGCTGCACAGCTGTTCTGAGTACCCTTGGAGCGTCCAGTACTGAAATCCAGGTTGGATGCCTCTTTTCTGTGGTAACATCAGCTAAAAAAAAAGATATGTAATTTCATTTATTTTAATGAATGATGTTAAACGGAAATAGACCTTTTAAAAATGCATTTCTCAAGTTGCTTGTTTAGTTTCCTTCTCGTGAATTAGCATTAAAAGTTGATTCAGCATCTTAAAATGTGCCTTATAGTTCTACTGAGGAGTTTTCTTAGTAGCCTGTTTTTGGGATTTGCCACTTGAAGGAAAAAATTAGGTGCAGAAAGTGAATACTGTTCAGACTTCAGTTTCCTTTTAACTGTTCGGTTCTGTGTTACTAATCTGACTTAGAAGTATATTCTAATGGGTTGTTTCTTTTGATGCTATATTTTAGGTTATGGAATTGAAAGATGATCTGACATACGCTTAGCCTTTATTGCACTGAATTAGGCAGTGTTGAGGCTAGTGAACATTTTGTACCATTAAAAGAGTTCCGGAGGAAAATGAGCTCCAACTCAGGAGAAATGAGATTTCATCTGCAAATAACAATGCTGTGTTCTTTTATGCTCTTCATGCTATCATCAGTTAGCGCTACGGTGTTAGAAAGTATTCAGAAACGGGAACTGCAAAGTGATGCTGTCACTGAAGTAGTAAGCTTTCTATTTTCCTCATATTAAATTCTGCTGTATTTTTAGAAAAGGAACCAAAAAGAATATGCTGTCTTATGAGACAGCTCTGTGTTGTGCCTGTGCTGGTGCTCACCGTTTGCCATTGTAATGCGTCGTCTTAGAGATATCCCTTAAAGCGTGATGCTGCCTTTAGATTAAAGCCAGTAATGCTCCCCCTTCCCCTTTTTATTTTCATATTCTTTGTAAGCCAGAAGCACTGTGGCCTCAGAAATAAGGCTCTGCTTCTTGAAAGCTGGGAGCAATTAGGAAGTGCTTTTCAGACTTCTGTGGCAGTGTTAAAACATACTGAGAGATAACACTTATGCGTGGTAGTAAGTTATTAGTATACCACAATGGCATGAGGATGGGCTTCAGTTTCTCTAATATCTTGAGTTGCTTTTCTAGCTAAAGGAGCAGAAGACAAACGGATGTTGGTCAGATGCAGTAGTAATGTTCCTGGCAGCGCAGTTAGTCTGCAGCAATCTTCAAGGACGTGAAGGCATAGGCCCGGTTAGTTTTGCTTACAAATGACAAATTCCTGTGCAGTGATGTACAAAAAAGCCCCAATAAGCAAATGGCAACGATAACATTTAAGAAAGGAACGCTGTATTTTTTTTTTCAGCAGTTTAGGCCTAAGGATTGCAGGTGCAGGGGGAAATAACTCTAAAGCTCACTCTTGGAATTAAATGGGGTCGCATCTAAAATGTGACTCAAGGTCGAAAGAATTGTGGCGAAGGTACCACGTCATAAAGAATTAATATATACGCTATTAAGTGTTGTCGGCTGCCTATGAAATGCAGTGGGATGGAGATCCTGGTCGTCTGGGTTGCATTGTGGTTCAAAAGTATTTATGCTTTCAGGTTTGGTTTTTTATTTTTTATTTTCTTTTTAGTAGGAAAATATGTAATGATAAAATGAGCTGGGGATGGGCACAGCTCTGAATTTGCCCCAGCTGCAAGGTTATGGCAATCACTACCTGCAGGTACTTGAATGACACTGACCATCACAAGAGAACTGACATCGAGTGGCCGGGACAGCTGCTCAGTTTTGTTCTGTTTCATTTAATAAATGAGCAAATAGGAGTTTCGGTATGAATGCATTCAAATAGTAATGCTTGGGCTACATTGACTCCAGAAGTTCTCCTAATTTTACTTAGATAAAAATAAATGTTGTATGTGTAGATGAGTAGAACTTTACCCATGAGCTTATCTCAGAATGGTTATTTGAGAAGGTTTAGTTAGATACTAGCACGTTAGATAGAGACTGAGCATTAGATGCAGCCATATGCGAAGCCCACAGGGTTATTGTTAACACCCAAGTGTGAACATAACGGGGCTTGATTGATTCCTGGCATTGGCAAGCTGTGTTGTGTGAAAGCCTCCAAGAGGTACATATCCCGTAGTCAGTGCTTTCACTCAGTGCTTGTTGTGACCCTTTCTCTTATCTGCAGACTGACCTCCTTCTGACCTGTGTGCTGTTATCTTTGCTTGTTGCTGGCTTTTGTTGGTAGCATTTTACATCAGGTTCCTTCAGCTGAAGCATCAGAAGCCGTGTTTATAACGGTGGTGTTCCCAGCTTTTTATTAGCTGTGTCTAACACAGTTCTCTCACGTGTCTTTCCTCAACCCCAGGCATCTTTTGAGGTGGATGGAGAGGTGGTATTAGGAGTTCTCTTTCCGTGACTGGTGATAGGTTCAAGTCATCCATTTTTGGAAGAGTTTTCTTACATCTGTGTTTTGTGTAAGGACTGCAAATGTTAATGGTTTGGTGGCAGCTTCTAAGTGTCTTCATTTAATCTATTAAATTTTACTGTGAAAGTAATGTTTCCAGATTGTCCAGATGGTTCTGTTTGTCGTTTGAATTTGGTTCTTTGTTTTACATTCATCTGAGCGCTTTGTTTCTCTGTAGATGGAGAGGGTGAAGGAGATGGAGCAGCAGGGAAAAAGAAGAAGAAGAAGAAAAAGAAGAAAGGACGTAGGTATCCAACAGAAAATGAAAGATAAACTGCATGATGTTTTTTGCTAAGCCTGTACTGCTTTTGACAGTTGAAACAGGTTTGGGTCTGTAGGCTAAGTTTGGCTGTTTTCTTCTCTGTAGTATCCCCGAGTGCCACCTTAAGTGTTGGCCAGATGAAGTAATATGAGGGCACCATGATGTGATGTCCTCTGGGTAGAAGCCCAAGTTCTGAAAAGAAGATTTTAAGTAGTGTGTTATTTAACTTTTGAGTCTGAAATAAGATACTTAGGATTTCTGCTTTGCCACGTATAATGCTTTTAAAAATTGTTCTCAACAGCTAAGGTTCAGACAGATCCACCTTCTATTCCAATATGTGATCTATTTCCCAGCAACATATACCCGAAGGGAGAAGAATGTCAATATCCACCAACACAAGATGGGTGAGTGTTTCAAGGGTAGAATACTATGCAATTCAGCACACCCAGATGACAGTAAACTTTTGCTGTGCAACTAGATGGACAAATTCGAAAGTGAGTTGTAATGTGCTTTTTTCCTTCTTTAAACCAAATCATCTAACAACTTACTGAATAAAAGGCTGCAGGCCAGAACTTCGGGGTTTTCTGTTTCTGTTCCTTTGGTTACGGTGTAGTCTCTATGAACAGAATTGCCCTGAGGCGGGGATCCTTGAGACCAAGGGTCCAGCAGGATGAGAAGTAGCCTGCAGAACTCTAGTATGAGTTAGGACTGGCTGAAGGTTTGAAATCTGGTGAGATGAGAGAGAGTTATGTAGCACTTTATCTCTTGTGTGACAGATTAATTTTATTTCATTCCTTTCTTTTCTCCTTTCCTGCTTCTTATTGAAGAAATAAAACATGCCCTGAGGGAGGAGAAACTGTACAGAGAGTATCATTAACTGACTGGGAGCATGGTTATGTGGCTGATTCTTCTTTTTCTTGGAAGGCTTGCTTTTTCTCCTCCCTCCCCTACATTATGCTTCCATTATCTGTGATCTGATCCAATTGAAAGTCAGTTCCCTGGTTAACAAGATTCTTCCTACATGTTAATCTTCCCCAACCCTTCCTCAATTAAGTGAGCTCCTTTGTATAAACCCCCCCAGATGATCTGAATAGCGCAGCGCTCAGTGGTTTTCTTCTTAGCTGTGAACTGTTACTGAGGGGATTTTTTTTCTTCTTTTTAATGGCTGCAGCCTGTCTTTCCACAAATCAAATTGCTAACTTTGCGTTTGGAGTGTAGAGAGTTTAAGTAGTACTGAGACGGATGGTAAAAATGCTTCAAATCTGCCTATTTGAAGTTAGGGCTGTAGCTCATAAATGAAGACTGAAAATAAAGCTGAGTCTTAGATGGGGAAAAATGCCTCTATAAAAAATGTTCACCTCTATTCTATGGTTTTCATAAACATTTCCGAGTGTGAAGCACTCATCTTTGCTAAGCAGTATAAAGAAGGAAGCCCTGCGTGCAATGTCCTGTAGCTGTTTTGTTGGCCTCTTTAGTTTCTGTTTTAAACATCTTAAAGGTGGTAACAGATACAGAGCGGTACATTTGCATGCTGCAAACTCCCTGCTCTCTGGTGGACTTCTATCCTTATGTCACTAATTAGCATTTTGTCATTAATATTGTTTATTCCATTAATATTGTTACCTTTGTGCTGTACCTCTTACGTTTTCTTTTCAGAAATGGGAGGGAATAAGTTATTAATATAACTTTTTTTTTCCCCTGAAACTGTTGGGCTGAGCAAAGGAGAAGGCTTACTTATTACAGGTGGTTTTGTCCTTAGTTTTAATCTGGATGTTTGATTGAGATAGTAAAAAATAGTAATTGTAGTCCCCAAATGGACTTCTGCCTTTTCCTCTTTAGTCTAATCACAGATCCAAGTGGCATCTTCTGCACTTTGCTTCTCGTTGTTGGCATGTATATGTAGATATTATAACCTACGCTGTTGTTTGGTTGTTTTTTTTACAATTCTTAGTGACACAGGAATTATTTGCTCTGCACACAGGGCTTCCTTCTTTATATTGCTTAGCAAAGATGAGCGCTTCACACTTGGAAATGGTTATGAAAACTATAGAATAGAGGTGAACGTTTTTATAGCGGCACAGTCTCCAGTTTTCAGTGGTGCAACTCTCTACAGGACTGTGCAGTAAATTAATGCTGGTGGTCAAAGATATGAATCCCGGAGACTGTGAACCTGAGTGAAGAGGTGGGAATAAATGGCTTGGAGTAGGAGGTGGACTTCTTATGCTGAGTGACGTGATAGCCACCACATTGTGAAGCTCCTCAGAAAAGATTATCTACCACTGTATTCATTAGATGATATGGTGTTTGGTGGGAGACCTTTGGTTGGTTGGTATTTGTTTATTTATTGTTTTATTTTAGACACCTTGCCACGTGTCCTAAGGGCCTAGGCCCAAGCAGGACTTCTGGTAGCTGCCTTCCTTGAGCTCCCAGATGGAACAGCTCTGGCAGCAGAACGCTTTGGGTCTGATAAGATATTTTGCATTGTAAAGGCCATTTCATTGCCCAGTAGTCTTGCACAAAGTGACTGTGCACCAAAATAGGGTGAGAATTTTTCCTGCCAGTTTGTTGGAGTTTGCACTGCGGTCCATTGCTGCTGATGGAGCACTGCCTGAATTCCTACCAGAGAGTGATCCTCGCTGCAATGAAGAGCAGTGTGCCTGTGAGACCTTCGAGTCCCTCTCCCTACATTTTCCTGCAGCATGCCTTTTCCATCTTGTTGTGCCATGACCGCTGTGCTGGCAGTAGTCCAGTTTCCAAGTGCAGTGGGCAGGCTGGTGTTTCAGCCTCTTGCTTGTTTTGGTGGAATTTCTCAGTTTGAAAGCAGATCCTATGAGTTAAGAGCAGTATGTGGTGCTTGCTGTTAGAACAGGAGAACTGCTGAGAACAGTAATCATGGAGTTTGCACTGTTCCAGCTTCGTTTGGAGGTTCTCTCTTATTTTGTAGTAAAAAGAGTGGCCCTTTACCCAGGTTCTGACGGATAATAGAGTGCTGAAATTACCTTTTTTTCTCTTGGAATTGTAGTTGTATGGTCTCTTGCAGAATGAAAAAGGAAAAACCCTTCAAACTAATCTTACATTTAGTCAGTGATACAGTGATTCTTGTATTTGTTCTGTCAAACTACCAGAGAGCTGGAGTTCCACAAGAGTGGTGTTCTCTTGGAGCAGATGTTAATTTGCTGTCCAGCAAATACAGGACATGACTTCCTGGCGTGTCTCACAGCAGCTCTGCACTGCATCAAGAATGGTGACCTCAGTATGATGAGGTTGGGTGAAAGTATCGAGCTCGAGGTAGAGCTGTGGGCATTGATGCTGATTTTATAGGTCTCTTCCATCTCTTTGAGGATGGTTGTGCATCCTTCAAGAATACTCTGGGGTTTTTATAAGTTTGAAGGTAAAGCTTTTAATAATGTAAAAGGGAGTAATTTGGCTTATGATATGAGTTAAATTTCTATGTATACATATTTTTTCTTGCAAGATTATCACCTTTCACAGGTGCCACTATGTGGTGCTGATTGATTATTATAGGCTTCTTTTATTCTGAGGATCTCTTCTGTTGAATGGGAGTGGAGGCCTGACTGATCAACCAAACGCTTTGCAGTTTAGACAGAAGTTGTAATTGCTACTGTGGTTATTCTTATAGTAACTTTTCATCATGTGTTTTATTTTGAAGGCGGACTGCAGCTTGGAGAATAACGAGTGAAGAGAAGAAAGCACTAGACCAAGCTAGTGAGGAGATCTGGAATGATTTTCGGGAGGCTGCAGAGGCACACAGACAAGTGAGGAAATACGTTATGAGCTGGATAAAACCCGGGATGACAATGATAGAAATCTGGTGAGGACACAGATCTTCTCAATATCTTCTCGATATTTCTTTCTCCAGCGCAGGGAGCAATTTAGTCTGAGTTTTGTGTACTTAGTTGACTGTGTTATGATTGTTGTGGGGATTTACGTTTTGAAATATGCAACCAGCATCCCTCCTTATTTTCTTAAAATGTTCTCCTATGTCACATTCTTAGCTTATACAGCTTTACAGGGCCTGGGATTGCACTGATTTTTCAAACAGCTTTCAGAGATGTTCAGTTAATTTCAGCATGAGCTTGGTTTTAGTCTTCTGTGCTCTTGCCACTTTGCATCTGAGTTAGGCAGCGGTGCTGAAAGAAGCAGTGCAGCAGTAGCTATTCTGGCTTTGCTGGAATTGTAAGTGAAATACTGTGTGGACAAGCAGTGTAGGTGCAGTCTGAGACTGGAGTGGGTTAACAGGCATGAAAATTGTATGTGTGTACGTGCAGTCCAGGGCAGGTAGATTTAGTCTATATTTTGCCTTCCCTGACGAATGTTCTCAGCTGATAAGAAATAGCTGAATGAATTACTTAAAATAAGGAAATGAGAGAACTACACTATTTTAACAATTACCAGGATATAACTTTAAGGAAAAAGAGTGAGGCATTTGATTTGCCCAAACTTTAGCTGTATAACCCCTGTTACTCTGGAAGAATGAGTTAAATGTAACTTGTAAAAGAAGCATCTTTTCAATTTAGATTAAAAACAACAGCAAAGTGCTCCGTTTTGCCCACTAAAGAGTAGAAGAAACATCACAGAGAACCGGGGGCAGTTATCTCGTGCTTACTTTTCCAGTCTAGGGCCTCTTTCTAATTAGCATATAAGTGCCTAAAGATTTCACATGGGAACCATTTATTTTTCCTGAGATTTTGTTCTTGTTTAATTTATTTGAAACTGTCATGAGAAATCTCAATGAAAACTCCTGTGTTCTTTTTTTCTTCTCTCTGCCCTTCAGTGAAAAACTAGAAGACTGCTCACGTAAGCTGATAAAGGAAAATGGCTTAAATGCAGGCCTTGCATTTCCTACCGGGTGCTCTCTGAATAACTGTGCTGCCCACTACACTCCCAACGCCGGAGATCCAACAGTGCTGAATTATGATGATATTTGCAAAATAGATTTTGGGACACACATTAGTGGTTAGTTTTCATTTATGCATCACGATTCTGAAAACACGTTTCAGTGCAGAGACTTCAGAGCTAATTGACTTCTGTTGCTTTCAGGTCGTATTATTGACTGTGCTTTTACAGTCACGTTCAATCCGAAATACGACAGGCTATTAGAAGCTGTAAAGGATGCCACTAATACGGGAATAAAGGTATGGCCATCTTACAAGTCATCTACCAAGTCTTTTACAGTAAGCTTTGCAAATATTTTCCATTTGTATTTACACTTTATTTTCAGTGTGCTGGAATAGATGTACGTCTCTGTGATGTGGGGGAGGCCATACAAGAAGTTATGGAGTCGTACGAAGTTGAAATTGATGGCAAAACATACCAAGGCAAGTTCTTTTCCTTATGTGAGAATGGTGACTCTTAGAATACGTATATTTGTAGTGTATTGAAAGGACTTCCGTAATAGAAGTCAGTGTGAGTAACACACATAAATATACTCTCGTATGGCTTGCTGCACTCCGAAGGAACACTCTTTGCTTGTCCTGCCAAGTAGTGTATTCTTAATAGATGAGATGAAGGATGAGAAACTGTTTCAGAATTTACAGATAATTTGATACCTGCTGTTTGGCTCTATTAATGGCTTGTCTCACTGTTGGAGTTGCTAGTCTTTGATAATGTTGTATTTATAGCATACACAGCTATGTCACTTGGTTGGGATTTGTACAAAGTGAATGGGTAATTCTGTTTTGTCCCTATGCAATATGATGGACCTCTGCTGTACTTCTTGTGTGGACTAATAGTACAAATTGCAGTTGGTTCGGAGGTTGCCAGTAATATCAGTGTTTTCCTTCAAAAGTGAAACCAATTCGCAATTTGAATGGACACTCAATCGGGCCATACAGGATACATGCTGGAAAAACTGTGCCCATTGTGAAAGGAGGAGAAGCCACGAGAATGGAGGTAAGTGGAGTTCTGAAGTCTTTGCTCTTTATTTCTCAACTGTCACGGAAGGAATAACTGTCCTGTGTAGTCCTAATGTGTTGTATTAATGATCCTAGTGGATAATAACTAGAGAAAAACTTCATGCTTAGTGATAACTTCTGAGACTTCATCTTGGTGCCTGTTAAGAAAAAGAATATGAAACAATACAGCCTTAATGGTGCTTTTGGATATCTATTTCTCAGTGTATATTCATTGCTAAATGATGTGTTGGAATGTTGCCTCTAAGAGCAGGGGAAAGAGGACAGGAAGTGAGGTTTTGGGGTGATCTTGAGGGACCACAGTGGCTCCACTGAAGATGTTAGGACTTGTGGGTCCTTCACATTTTCCTTGCTGAGTTAAATTTTGGGAAATATTTCTGTCGTGTTGTAGCTATGGAAGACTTTTTGCAAATATGGTTAGATATGATAGAATCATAGAATGGTTTGGATTGGAAGGGACCCTTAAAAACATCTAGTTCCCACCCTCTGCTACAGGCAGGAATACCTCCTTCTAGACAAGGTTGCTCAAAGCCCCATCCAGCCTGGCCTTGAGTGCTTCTAGGGAGGGGGCATTCAGTCTCTCTGGACAACCTGTTCCAGTGTCTCACTACCCTCACAGTAAAGAATTTCTTCCTTGTATCTAGTCTAAATCTACCCTCTTCCAGTTATCACAGTACCTTTCTTGAAAAGCTTCCAGTGTGGTGTTTGCAGATGCAAAGTAATAAAGCATGTTTTTAATTAATGAGAGAGGATAGATGGAAGGTGTTGTTTGAGTAGGATTTTGGGTCAAGGGAAGAGGAATAGGAACAGCTCTATATGATGCAGCAAGCTATACCCATCACAAAGACAGTACTGAAATACATAACTCTCGTTTATCCACCATTTTGATGTAAGTTTGTGTTCTAACAAGATAAGAAGACTTAATTAATAGATTGGTAATACAATAAGAAGCTTTCAGTTCAGTTCTAAGCCTGACTAGTGATAAGCAATAATCACTAGTAAGCTTGTCAGAGGGAGCAAGACTTTTAAGAGCTGAATAGGAGGAGATAAGGCCTGAACGGCATTGTTCTTTGAGGTAAGTCTCACTCTCATCATCCAGAAGTTATAGGTGTTGGTCACCTTAATGATGTGAGCAAAACAATCCATAACTTTATCTTCTTGTCTCTAAGGCCGTGCAGAGAGGATAGAGTGTTGGGAAAGCAAGGTGGAAGAGCCCCTTGTTTGTGCCATACCCTTTTTGTTATAGCTTTGTCAATGTCTTCTATGTACTACTGATCCATCATCAGTGTATTACTGGTGTCAAACTTACTTAAGGGTTTGAGAGCTTTGAGACTGTTGCAATTGAACATCCAGGCACTAGGGAGAAGGCTCTTTTAATTTATTCAGCTTCTAGGGGTTACTTAGGACACAACCTTGCACCATTAAAGACAGTACGTTTTGCCGTGAAGAATGTGGAGCATAGCCAGGCTCTTACTGTACCGTGCTAAGTATAGCACCAAACTGCAACCTCGTGAGTTCTTTGTGACAGAGGAGTGCAGCCTCTGACAGTCTTTATTCTGAAAAAGCGAGTGGGAATTTTGGTGGTGACATTTTGTATGTGGGTTGGTTTTGTGCCTTTTTTTCTTTTATTAGAGTAGCTGAATATTCAGTGACATCCCTAAGGGTTTGTCCTCAGTTCGAAGCCTGTGTTACTGTTTTTCATATGACTTCTTATTTTTGACTTGTTTTTTTTTTTCCAATTATTTTGATAAACTGAAAGCCCCAGTTCCTGTTGTCGGTGTTTGATGCCCTTTCCCACGTAAGCCCCATTCACAGTCCTACAACCAGAGATATGTGAATATACGTGGCAGAAATCAGGTCCTAGAATGGCATTTCAGAATGCTCTTGGCCAGAATTCCAGTGATTTGTAGATAGCGATCGCCTTCATTTCTTGAAGAAATGAATCTGGTGGAGTGGAAATGAGCAGGTGAAGGGTCTATACTGGCATCTGTTAACAGAAAATCTTGCAGAAGTTGGGCAGCAAGTTCTTCAGCGCAGTAGGTCTTTGTGATCAGCATCTACTTGCTCTATCTAAACAGTACATTTCCTAGAGGACTTCCCTGCAAATAAGAAAGGAGAATTAGTTTCACCCAGCAGATGTTTCCCAGTAAGATGTCCTTTCCTAGCTATTTTAGATGTACACTTTGGCAATATTCAACTGCAGTGACTTTGACAAACTGACTAGAGACATGCTGATATTTATGCTTGAAAGAAATAAAACTGTACTAATGAAAGTAGCTGATTATTGAGACGTCTGTGAATTTACTGCGTGGAATCTCTATATTGAATTTTTCCTCTGATTTGATGTTTGAATCTATTTCCATTGGGTTACTGGTAATCATCTCAGTATAACCTATGAATAGATTGAGAGTGTTTTGGTGTCACTTACTTTCACCTTGTAACACGTTATCTTTTTATTCCCTGTCTTTCTTTCTTAGGAAGGTGAAGTGTATGCTATAGAAACCTTCGGTAGCACAGGAAAAGGTGTTGTTCACGACGATATGGAGTGTTCTCATTATATGAAGAACTTCGATGTGGGGCATGTGCCGATAAGGTTGGGTTGTTGTTTAGTTTATCGTACTCCTTCTCTGGATTCAGATTTTGTATGATACAGTACAGGTTCTTTGATTAATAGTTATGCTGTTGAAGGTGGTGTGTTATGAAATGTGCTCTGCAATGAGCATCTGTGCTCTGATTGTACGTCTGGAACAATGTGGAACTATTCCAGAGTATCTGGAAATGGAGCAGATGCTGATCGTTGGTCATTTTGATCACTGCAATGGACTTACAGACCTTGTTGGTCTATTAGTCTATATATAAAATGCATGGATTAATTAATAATAATAAATCAGTGTCTGTGTTATGGTCGTGTGCCATAAGCCTTCTCTTAGTGTTGTTCCCAGAATACATCAGTTATTCAGGGTCACTCATTTTGTTTGTGAAAATATCGAGTGGTATTTAAGCTCCAATACAGGCGGCTCCTGAGATTGGTTCTATCTATGGTTTCTAAAAAAAGACTGTGAACATACGTAAAATATGGGTCAGAAGAATAATTTCTGTCACTGCATTTCATTTGGCTTCAGTAGTTAGATGGCGATGTGCTCACCTTGTAACTTCCTCCATTGGAAGGAATTGGAAGGTGTTTGGAGCATTCAGCAGCAGGAAAATGCACTTCCTCTTGTGAATACAGGATGGGTATAGAAAGGCATCGCAAGGCTTAGCGGTCTTAAAATACTGTGAAATCAGAGCCTTTTTTTTGATTACTTGTTTTTATTTCTGTAGTGAATGCTTGGCGGTGATGCCTCTTGGGCTGAAGTGTGTTCTTCTTCCTTCCCTTAGGCTTCCGAGGGCGAAACACTTGCTAAACGTCATCAATGAAAACTTCGGTACTCTTGCCTTCTGCCGCAGATGGCTGGATCGCCTGGGGGAGAGCAAATACCTGATGGCATTGAAGAACCTGTGCGACCTGGGCATCGTGGATCCCTATCCTCCCCTGTGCGACATCAAAGGCTCGTACACGGCACAGTTTGAGCACACCATACTGTTGCGCCCCACGTGCAAAGAGGTTGTCAGCCGGGGCGATGACTACTAAACTCAAAGCCACCTCAGCACCTTTATACACTAGGCTTTGTTGGAACATACTATACCAGAATTAATTTGCAACGTATTGTCTGTTTTAACAGTGGACTGATGTGATACTTTCCATATTTGGAAAGGAAGTAATTTAATCAAAGGCAAGTCTTCTAATGTAACTAACCAAGGAAAAAGCTTTCAGGCCTTTAGAAGTATTTCAAAAGTTACTTATTTTTTCTGTTCAGGGAAATACGTGCTATAAAGCTCAATTTTTAGTTTGGAATGAGTTATACATTTTGTTTTGAACATTTATGAGGAAAAAAAAAAAAGATGCTTTTCAAATATTTATATTACCATATTCCTACTTGAATGCTTTGAATGACTACGCCTGATTTCTGCACCTAAGTCCTCTATGATATTGCCTTTTAAACTTCCTGGAATCCATTTTGTAAAAAATAAAGACAAATTTTCAGATCTAAAAAATATATATAGTTTTTAGAAGTCTGGTTACAATTCTGGTCAGGAGTCTGCTGGGAAACTGCTCTATTAAATATTTTACAAACTTGACTTGCCATTTCTTGTCTTGAAACCGGACCTGCCTTAGCCTTAGTAGGAAACCCTGCGTTTTATGGCTGTGGTAGCAAAGCTCTGGTAGCAGTGGGGGCTGAAGGGTGGCCTTGAGATCCCACTCCAGCAGTGGATCGAGGACCCAGTGCTGGCCAAAGCTGAGTTTGATGAGAGATGGTAGTTGTACATCCAGGATAACAATTAGAAGGCTAAAATGCTGTGTAGCAACTGTGAAAATCTGGGAGAAACCCTCATGGATGCCGGGGTCAGTGAAGGAGGAGAGGTTCTCCAGGTGCCGGAGCAGGGAATCGGTGTAGCTGAGGATCATGGTGATGCAGACTGTCCCCATGTAGCACATAGAAGACAGCAGAGGAAAGGCATATCTATACCTGCAGTCTGAGGAGGAGGAGCCCACGCTGGAGCAGATGGACGTGGCCCGAAGGAAGCTGCAGCCTACGGAGCTCTGCAGCAGCAGGCTGTCTGATAGCAACTATGGCCTCTAGGGGACCACGCTTGAGCAGTGCTTGAGAACTGCAGCCTGTGGGAAGCTGGTGTAGGAGCAGTTGTGAAAGACAGTGTGCCATGGGAGGCACCTCACACTGGATCAGAAGAGCATGAGGAAGAAGGAGTGGCAGAGGTAAGGTGTTAGGAGCTGACAGAAGCTCTAATCTCCATGCCCCTGTGCTACTCGAGGGAGGAGGCAAGAGAATGGAGATGAAGTTGAGCCTTGGGGGAAGTGTTTTCAGTTTGCTTCTGGTTCTTCTAGTTTTCATCTCCCTGAAGCTGAGTTTGCCTGTGACTGTAACTGGAGAGCGAGCTCCCTGTCCTTATCTCAACCTACAAGTTGTCTCGGTATTTTCTTCTGTTGCCTTGCTGAAGGAGGGGTGTGAGTGTCACTTGATGGGCACCTGATGGGTGCCCAGGGCCAGAGTACCACAGCTGTTTACTATGTAGCAGCGTCAGTGCTGAGATACAGTGTGATTGGTCATCACCGTTTTCCAGGACAGAATATGACAACAGAAGTAGAGATAGATGATATGATTATGTTTTGAGTGTGCCAATCTCCAGTTTTGACTCTCTCTGTATTGCAATGTCAGATGATTTCTGTGGATTCTGTTGCTGTTACCCGGTATGCAGTTTCAGACTGAAGTCAGCCTGTGAGTATTATTTTCTACCTCCTTGTATTCTTTGCCCTTTTGCTGGGTGTGAAATTGCTATTGTGCGTTTCCCAGTCCCCTTAAAGTATGCGTTAGGTTGGACGAGTTGTGGGGATAATGAAAATGTATTGTTTTGTTGTTGTTTTTTTTCCAACTGCTGGAAGATTGCTCATCCTAACCTGGAATATTTGGTATCTCCTTGACATGCTGAACAGCTGGGGAATCTCAAGGGTAAAGCTGAATTAAGCCCTATGGGTCAGGCCTAGGTCACAGTGCATCTTCCAGCACTGTATATTCACCTAATGACTGGCATATCCATTTTTTCCATTGTCGCTGCTAACAAACATGGCAGCTGCTTTAACAGATGAGTAACGGTGCCTTAAGTGAGTGTTCAGGAAGCAGAGGGAGCTGCTCCTTTGTAGTGACAGCCTTTATTTCTTTACAGAGCTCATATTTAAAAATATCATTTCTTTCCTCCTTTGCCTTTTGGTATAAAGCTGCACCTCAGTAGCCCGGTGTATGCACTTGGACACTGCGGTGTGAAAAATGGCATTGAAGGGAGCTGTGCTGAAACAGGGTTGCAGGATATGGGAGCCGATACCGTCTTTATTTGTGCTAACAGGACCGTGTTGTTGATGAGCTTTTTGACTGTGGTGAAGTACAGTGTTTCCAGCTCGCCGTGTTTTTGAACTTGGATACTGCACGTGCTGCTCCTCCACTGCTTTCATGATGCTGAGGCTGCCTTTTCCTTTTGCTGCCTGCAATTACAAAGCCCCGGCCATACTGTCCGATAACCGGACCATACTGGCTGGTCTCTAGATGAAACCAAATGTTTATCAAAGACTTGCGTTGCAGTAATTGTAGTCATTTTCTGACTGTAAAATAACCGAGTTGCTTTTTTTTGCGTTTGGCTGCCTGAACAGCACTCCTGATACAGTGCGTGCGCTCACGCTGCCAGTTTATAGCAGCTTCCACCAGTTCTACATGGTTAAAGCCCACCCCATTTCCCCTGGGGCTGGAAGCTTGTGACTGGAGTTCACAAAAGCCGAGTGAACTTGACCTTTCCTCAAAGCAAAAAGCTCTGTTGCATCAGAGCCTAGATGGAAGCCTCTGAGCAGCTAACAGGACGGTGACTGGCTGCAGTATGGAGCCAGTGCCAGAGCTGCCCTGGTGCTTCTGTAGTATGGGATGGGGACAGTGCAGTGCTGCTGGAGCTGGACACGGCCGGCCATAGAGCATATCGGGTGCTCGCTATAATGCGGCACCTTTTGGAAACTCAGATAATGATGGCACTAAAAGATTTACCTTGAAAGTATGAACAAAACCAGCATTCTGTCAATGACAGATGGCCAAAGCAGTCCTGTACGTAACGCCTTAACTGCAGTTAGACAAAGCTGTGTTTGTTTTGTTGTTTTATAAGAACTACTCTCGGTACACGTACAGCTTTCAAGGCATTTTATTGAGGTATAAACTTTGCAGAAGATGAGGTAACAATTTGCATAGGAATTATGCAAAAATAACTTCACAACTAACATTTACTTGGCATTAACTGCTGCAGCTGGAGAAAGGCTTGACGATTCCGGCCTGTTGATTCTCCTCCGTGCACAGTTCTGTTAATGCTAGTGGTAGGACCACGCCGAAGGTACAGCAGTTGTAGCTGAGGAAACCAGTCAGATGCAAAATGCTGTCAGACACCTTTTACAGCTTCTTTTCAAAGGCTTGTGTTAGTGATTACTGAAATGGCAAATGCTACGGTTTAAATAAAGTAAGCCTGTCCCGTGTCAGACAGGAGATGCTCACATCCTCAGAACAGTGACTGTGTGTGTGGTTTTTGGTGTTGGTTGTTAAGAAAGCTTCTTATGGTACTGGAATAAAAAGGCCTCAGTTTTCAAAATCAGTACTTGGGATTTGGCAGTTGAATCTTAAATCATCAGATGTATTAAGGCTGAAACATGGAAGTCTTAGTAAACATACATTCATACATTCTTGTGCTACTGAACGCTCCTCTTTAAGTACTTATATGAAAATAAGTATGTGCTTTGTTTCCTTAATTTCAGACTATAAGAAACTCTGTATCAATGTACCTGGAGTAGTGGGCCCAAATGCTGACCAACAAGTGTTGCACTTGGGCTGGGACAATCCCAAACATGACTGAGTACACACTGGGAAAACAACTCCTTGAAAGCAGCCCTGAAGGACTTGAAGGGTAGATGGTCTATCTATATCTGACTTAACGAGGCTAGTGGTATCCTGGGCTGCATCAAAAGAGTGGTGGCCAGCAGGGAGAGGGAGGGGATTTGCCCCCTCTACTCTGCCCTCGTGAAACCTCATCTAGAGTACTGCATTGAGGCATGGGGCCCCCAGCACAAGGAGGATATGGAACTGCAGCCTTCAAGTACTCAAAGGGCGATTACAAGCAGGAGAGGGGGACCGACCTTTTAGACAATGTGACAGGGTGAGGGAAAATGGCTTTAAACTAAAAGAGGAGTAATTTAGGACAGAAGTTAGGGGGAAAATTTCCACTGAAGAGGGTGGTGGAGCACTGGAACAGGTCACCCAGAGGAGCCATGGACACCTCATCCCTGGAGGCATTCAAGGCCAGGCTGTACGGGAACCTGAGCAGCACGAGCTGGTAGGTGGCAGCCTTGCCCATGGCAGAGGGTTAGAACTAGATAAGCTTTACTGTCCTTTCGCCCCCAAGCCAAAATATGATTCTATCACTTTTAGCAAAGCTCCCTTGAATGTGTGGGGAGAAGAGTTCAAACAAATTTCACTTTAGTCAGAAATACAAAAAGTTTCTTATTAAAAGTTCAGCTACTATTCAACATGTAGAACATTCCTTGCTGGTGAATGTTAATATTCTAAGACCTAGTAGCAATTCCTGCAGAGAGTAAGAGTCGTGATATCATTAGAACTATACTATAAAATGTACACAGGCATATATAGAAAATTAACCACAGAAACATCAGCTTTCCATTGAAAGTCATTATTCTAAACCAAAAAGATTATCAAAATACAAAAACAGCTTAAAAAACAGCCTGAGGTAAGAGTTAAATGCAAATGGCAATCTTTTTCTTAAAAAAATAACTGTATTGAAATTCTAAGTACTCAGAAAGTTACTTACTGTCAATAAAAACTTTCACTAACAATCGTAAAGAGCGCTTTACCTAATACAAAAGTATATAAACATTGTACAACAGATTCAAAGTCAAAAAGTACGACACTGTACTTGCATTTCATTTAAAAATATATAGTTAGGACAATTCAAACTTTACCAATACACACAGTTAATTGCCTTTGGATTAGCTGCTACTGTTGTCCGCAGAACAGTCAGCTAACTCTGTGTGCTGCTGACTTTCAGATGTGCTAGGACATATTTTACCAAGTCCGTTTGCCTGAGAAAGTCGTTGGCTGTAAAACAAAATGTAGGCTTGAGCCTTGCATACTTCTTCCATAGTGCACATGTTGAGTTTTGAATCATTGCAGTGTACCCAAAATCCTAAAATGAAGAAATAACAGCAAACAAAGAAAACAAAAACACCCATCAGGACACCGATCACTGGTTTGAAGTAGACTCGGTCTACTTAATCCCATTTAACAAGAGTTGCTTTGAAATACTGTGCTATTTCAATTGAGCTACTGTATCTGTCTCTCCACTTTAAAAGCCCAGCTTAATTTCCTCAAATTTACAAGAGAGTTTAGAGACAGAACAAGCTTAACTTGTCAGTAGAGAAATTGCGCTGTTTTGGTCTACCAACTGCAATTCTCATTCCAGGCAGTTCAGCTACGAGTGACACCCTTTTGCATTCGAGAAAAGATAGTAAGTTAACCAGCTTAGAATTATGAACACCCTTTTTCTCCCACATTTGTATTTCACAGGTGGTTCCTACCTCCTTCTGAATTGTAGCAGTAGGCAGTGTAGTGCCCTGAGCCAAATCCTTTCCCATGATGCATTACTACAGCAGACAAGTCGTAGATAAAGCAGTCCGGTAGGAGAGACTTGAGGGATTCTCTGCAGCAGTAAGGCTCCATGTTCAGTATTTGATCAAAATTAACATGCACGCCGATCTTCTCCCGATGATTGCGTCCTGACCACCTAGAAAGTTAAGTCACATGAAAACTTGTATTTTTTTAGAACAAACAACTCTGAATGCTGCATTCTTAAAACAAACAGCTAGCTTTGTTATTGTCTTTGCACACAGAATAAACGTGAATTTGCTATTTTCCCCAGACATACTTTGTCACAGAATCATGGAATGGGCTTGAATTGGAAGAGACCTTAAAGCTCATCTAGTTCCAATGCCCCCCCGCCATGGGCAGGGTCCCCAAACACTTATTTCAAGACCTTTTGGAATGCGTTTATAGTACCCACTATCTTCATCTTCTGAACGATCCATGTTAAGACCTTACTGTAATGGTATTTTCACGTACTAAATGCCCTTTTCAATTTCCTTCCTATTCTGGACCAGTTCTGTGCCAGCGCCTGGACTATGAGTTCTCAGCGACGCAGTCTTCCCTTCCTTACTCTCAAGCAAATGCATCAGTGTATTTGGTTATATGAAGGTCATGTGAGACTTCTAACTGAATACCATCTCAGCTTGTACATTAGTGAAGGAATGTTCACTTTACTTGAGCATAACACAATCAATTTTTACCAACAGAGGTATTAGTAGGTTCCGATTGAAAAGAAGGATGAAATAATTTTAATATTAAAGCACTAAGTAGTTGGAAAACAAAAAGTCAGTTCTCTACTTATATTATGGCTTACTGATGTTTAAATTGAGAAAGGAAAATAAGTTTCTATTATAATTTCTCACCATACCATTAACTGAAATTAAACTGATGCTGAAGAACATTAATCTCAAACAATGGAAGAAGACAGTGTGGGTCAATCTGCAACGCTGTTTGTTGTGGTTGTACTTACCTAAACCTCTTCAGGTGTAGTCGGAGAACCTGAGGTAGTCGACACACCATAAGCTGCTTCTGAGCTTCTGTGAGTATAACTGGTTTAGAAGAAAACTTCCTGCGTTTTGCTGAGGTCAAACACACAGTTACATAACACACATCTTGCTAATAGCCTTGTATTTATCCACCGTATTTGTATGAATTAAATAGCTATGGAATGCATCTCCTTAAAAAGAATACATCCATTCTGCAAGGCTTACTTTATGATTTAAGTGTAAAATACTTGTAGTCACTTAGGTCAGTCACTTCAATTTAAAAAGCTGATAGGTTCTTCAGCTGCGAATAGCAGGATCCCCATGAGTGTGTGATCAGACTTCATTTAAGAAGAGCATCACACCTTAAAACATTGTTTGAACTATTCCCTTTCTAGGAAGTAATAGCTGCCACAGTGACAAAACAGCAGGACATAAGGACAAGAGCTTTGCTTTTAATGCAATATATTTTTAAGACTTGTAGTATTTTATGCTTTTACACTCAGTCTGTTTCATATTTTACACAGAGAACATATGTATGAGTACATACTGCCTTTACTCACTGTTGCACTGATCACACGCATATATCTTTCCTTCCAAAGCTTCAGTTTCTGTAAACTTGGCCAGCATTTCAGTCAGCGGGCAGGGATACTGCGATGCCATCTCCTTGCCATTGCAGTGATACCTCTCGGGGAACTCCAGTGACAGGTCCCAGAAAGGTTCTATGGTGTTTGATTTATTGTCACAGGCAAGGCACGTGACCTGTAAAACAATATTTCACAAATTGGTTACACTCAAAAGCTTACTTTGCTAAAAGCATTCCATAACAATATAGCTCCAAAAAAATACACATATTTACATTACTTTCCTAAGGATAACGAATGGAACCAAAACATGCAGCATGTCCAATACTGCTACCACAAATGGCTAAGTGCTTCTATGTTTTACTGAGAAACAAAATAAGTGTCAAAATGATCTGTATGGCACTCTGGAAGAGAAAGCAGACAGTGGAGTGGCTGGAGTCTTTTCTCTGAAAATAAATACTCCAGAACACTCCTCCGAAGAAAACTCAACAGGGGAAAATAATGCATTTCTTTCAGTAAGTGGATGCATCATCACACTGGAGAAGGGACAAGCAGTAAGACATGGTAAGTGAAGTGTCAAGAAGAGAAGCAAGTCAACCTCAAAAGTCCAGATAAGACAGCTGGAGGCAATTAACCCAGGATAACATTCAATATTTAGGGAAGTAAGTTAAAAGCAGTAGATCTCCTAGGCTTAAACGGCAAAATATTAGATCTTTGTAATGCAATCTTCTGGGAAGAATGTATTTATTTCTTGGCTTAGGAGTTGCTGTTGACCACTATCAATCAGCTCTAACCTCAGTGCTCTAGAAAATATGCCATCTGGCTTTTAACTGAGCTATCTGAGCACACAGATAGCTGTGACAAAACTTCCATAACCATCCAACGTGCTCCCATGTGCCCCCCAGCAACTAAACTTCCCCTGGAAAAGATTACAGGAACTCAAAATTTTCAAGTCAGACCTACTTTTGAGGTAACTCCTACCTCCCAGCAGAGAATAACAGTTGGGTGTGATGAAAAAATATGTATTTGTTTTATAGTAAATGGAATATGCAAGTTTTCAACCACAAGGGTAAATAACTGCCAGCTAAGATCTTTATAAGCACGTTTCCTTTTTAAGGGAACAGCACGGGTTGCTGGGAACAACTAATGCAAAGACACGGTAATAAAGGAATGGAGACCCACAGTGGATCCAAGCATCGCTGTCAAACAGGCAAGCCTTGGTGTTGCTGTCTGACATACATTCAGGGTAGCTCCCTTCAGTAGGTTAGTAGGCCATCGTGAGAGTGAAAACGCCCTTTAATTTTCCTGTTGAAAGTTTGCTGTTACTTTTCACTCTGCTTTGTTACTTCCGGACTATTTACATAAAGGGAGATCTGTCCCCTTGTGATACCTTCCTTCTGGGCGCTCTTGTGAGTAATTATTTAATGCGTTTAGCAGCCACAACAGCTCATACCCAATCCATGCAGTAGCTGCCTAATGCACATGGATATTTGCGTACAGGCACACGTGTTTAGCAGCAGAATCAGCAGAGCAGTTGGTTGCTTTACATGCTAAGAAGAAAACGCCTCTGCCTTGTTCTTAGAAAACAAAACTTCGAATTTACACAGCAGAAAAGGGACTCTTTTGTTTTAATTTACGCTGACAGGAGCTCCTTTTTTAAGCGCGAACATCTGGCAACGTTTCAAAGCCACAAACTATTAGTAATTCAGAGCTGGAATCTAGACTTGGAGACATAATGATCCACTTGGCCACAGTTCAAGCTAACTCCAGCATAAACACAGGATGACTAATAGATTTCTGCTGTACAAACAGGTGATTTTGGTGGGCCAAAAGTTTATTGAATGGATGAGTTACTTAAGTGAGAATTTGCTGAACTTGAATGCACATTGAAGATTAATGGGCTTAGGATGAAGTACACACACGAACGCAGAAGAGGTAATTTTAACAAGTCCTCAGGTTTTAAATCTAGCTTGCCATGCTAATAACCTAGCTCATTTTAAGATCCTCTTTCTCAACTAGTTAATAAATGCTATCCCAAAGGAAAACAAACGTGTAATTGGCTCAGCTTCCAACTTTTGTCCCTTGGAAAAAAAGAGCAGACCCACGTACTGATGCACAGCTGCACCAGAGGCGAGCGGAGGTAAACTGTTAAAAGAATTATCAGGGCTGTTGGCAAATTCACGGCAGCCAAGTACCCTGGCTATGTGAATAAACATACACCCAACCCTACCGCCATTGTGCAATAGCTGCTCCTGTGCGCGCCCACAGAGTGCTAAATGAGATGTAAATAGGGGCAGGAACAAAGATCAAACCTATTTCCCTGTGCTAGGCTCGAGCTCCCCAGTTGGGTCAGTGAGAAGCAGGAGGATCTCTCCCTCAGCTAGCACCCATCTGCACTGGGGCCCACCACAACGCTCCCACCTTTCCTAAGAGGGATCACTCGTGCTCCTCTGGTATCCACACAGCACGACAGAAACAAGGGAGTGAATTTGGCTGAGCAATCTGATTAGTGATGGGTGTATTTTACAGCCGTGTTTTTGAAAACCAGAGTTTAATTTCACCTCTCTCTGTTACGTTCTGCAATTGCTATTTTAGGAAGTCTTAAAGTTGTCATTATAACAAATCTGCAGGAGAAGTTTACATTAGAGCTGAGAAAGTGAACTACTGTTTTTAGCTAGCTGAAATCCCTACTTTGTGCTCTGCCCGGCCGTGCTCTCATGCCTTGAAATACGAGTGCTATATACAATTGTTTGGTTAAAGCTCAGCATTCAGTCGTGGGCCAAAGGCCAGACTGAAAGGAGCTGGGTCAGATTGCTTGACTCGAGCTAAGAACGGAGGCCGCTCAGACAAGCATCACTGAGCCCGCAATAATTTGATGGACAGCCACTGCCCCAGATGGCATTCAGCCTAAATGCAACCAAAGAAAATAGTTAACATATTGCCGCAGAAGAAGGCAGCTCCAACATCAGCTCTGTTTTGCCTCTGTTCCCTATGCTCGCATGGAAGAAGGATGACTGCTACCATCTCTGTTGTAAGAACAGCAAGTTGGCCAGCTGTTTTTGTGCTTTCACTACTACGGAAGTTTTCACTCTATAAGCAGCTAACCATTTAAAAATAGCAGTTGAATTTTTCCACAGTGAAGTAATCAAAGGGGATTTGATTTGTAGGATGCTGCTACAATTTGGCATTCCAACCTGACAGCCCTTACTGTATTTCTTCAGCTATAAACACAACTGGAATTTGTAGTGACGAGTGTACACCATCATCAACTTCTACTACTTCTCTGAAAGGGTGGTCAGGCACTGGGATGGGCTGCCCAGAGAGGTGGTGGAGTCACCGAGCCTGGTGGTGTTCAAAGAGCGTTTGGATGTTGTGTTGAGGGACATGGTTTAGTGAGAACCATTGGTGAAGGGTGAATGGTTGGACTGGATGATCCTGTGGGTCTTTTCCAACCTTAGCGATTCTATGATT